>CAXARO010000804.1:0-81912 GCA_963971305.1 Arcuatula senhousia
AACTACACATTTTAGAGCTCAACGGTTCACTGAATTTCTATAAAATTTAGAATAAGTAATCACTGTCTTTTAATTGAAAAAGGCAGATATTTGAAAATACCAAGAGAAAACCGGGTATGTCAATTATGTAATGTAGTTGAAGATGAAAAACACTTCCTACTAGAATGCAATAGAAACCGTGAAGCAAGAAAAACATATATTGAAAAGGCAAAAACAGAAAATAATTTTTTAAACTTTGAAACATTAAATGAAAGTAGTAAAATAAGATACATTTTGTCTCCATCAACCTTTCAGCAAGTAGAAAACACTGGTGCCTTTTTAAAACAGTCGTTAGCACTGAGGACAGGGGACCTTTAAACTTTAACTTATGTACATTGGTATTATTTCATATGTTAAATTAATGTGTATATACTTGCTGTTTAGAAATTTTATTGTTTTACTTGTGTTTGTCACAAATCCAGAGATTTATGTGGCAATAAAAAAAAAGTTGATTAATAATAATTCTAAAATCGGTAAAAAAGAATTAGACGTAAAGCTGTGGGTAAAAAATATTGATAGTCATGTATCCTCAACTCAATAAGAGTAAAATTTATGCAAAAAGTTAATCTTGTCGAACTGTTACGATATTCTGGCCCACTACCTTACGGGACCGACCATTTAACATCACGGACATGACCTTGTTTTTGGGGGTCAGAATTGTATTTTTATGTGTAGAGCGCTGAAAAATATTTGTTGTATATTTTTTTTTCAAGGTACGTGTCGCGTCATAATATTTTTTTTTCGAAAAATAGCATTATTTTACGGGAGCCCTGGGGGGACATTTTGAGTTAGGAGTTAAGAATAAGAAGTTACCTTACTACTTGGCACTTATTTCTTATGACTTATTTGTTTTTTCTTAATACTTATTTCAGGTCTGCATGGGTTTTGCAACTTGGGGGGGGGGTGCTGCATTGAAACAATATCGTCTTTTTTGCCTTGGTCCCACGTACATTAAAGTTTACGCTTAGGCTTTAAGCACTTACTACTTAGCACTTATTTCTTATGACTTATTTGTTTTTTCTTAATACTTTTATTCAGGTGTGGATTTTGCAACTTGGAGGGGGGAGGGGGTGTGCTACATTGAAACAATATCGACCTTTTGTTAGGTCCCACGTACATTTAAGTTTACGCGTAGGCTTTAAGCACTTTTCTCTGAAGCTGAAAATATAACAATTATAAGACCTAAATTCATACTGGTGTGCCAACACTCGTACACAAGTAGCCCTAGCCTTTTAAATGATAAAAATTAAAATAGAAGGATATGGAGTACGCATGAATGTCACAAATTCCGTCCGACAATACATATTGATATGAACATATATGGGAAGATATATAAATGCTGTTTCTTTTGCTTTTTTTTCATATCAACATGTACGGACGGATTCTGTGTCATTCATGCCTACTCTATATCCTTCTCTTTTTATTGGCCGGATTTCACGGAGTGAAAAATCCGGGTTATAATATGATGAATGTCGGGCGGGCGGGCGGCGGGCGGCGTGCGGGCGGGCGGGGAAGAAATTTTCGTAACAGTTTTCTCAGCAACTACTAATCACAGCCACTTGATATTTGGTTTACAGCATCAGGGTGGGGTCCCATAACGTGGGATACGATTTCAGGTATGTCGCTCACCTACTTCCTGTTTAACGAAATCCGGCCATTTTTGACTTTGACAGATTTTTTAGTGTCATTTAAAAGGCTAGGGCTATACTTGTGTCAAGTGTTGGCACACCAGTATAAATTAAGGTCTTATGATCGTTATATTTTCAGCTTCAGAGAAAAGTGCTTAAAGCCTACGCTTAAACTTTAATGTACGTGGGACCCAGCAAAAAGATGATTTTGTTCCAATGTAGACCCCCCCCCAAAGTTGCAAAATTCAGACCTGAAAAAAGTGTTAAGAATAAAAAAAACAAATAAGTCATAAGAAATAAGTGCTAAGTAGTAAGTTGTAACTCCTAATTCTTAACTTCTAACTCATAACTCAAAATGTCCCTCCAGGGCTTCCGTACATAAGACCTTAATTAATACTGTTGTGCCAACACTCGTACACAAGTAGCCCTAGCCTTTTAATAAAGGTAATAACAAAATTACCGAACTTTGAGAATCAATCTCAAACGTCCATAAGACGAGTCAAAACAAGGAAGACAAACCGGAAAAATTGAAGATCGCAATGGTCCTAGCATGGTTCAGGCATTTCAAAAGAAATGGTGGGTTTAACCAGGTTTTAAGGCGCACCAAACCACCCTCTAAATGATACTAAAAATTAAAATAGAAGGATATGGATTACGCATGCATGACACAGAATCCGACCGACAATACATATTGATATGAACAAATGCAAGAATATTTTTTTCATCACAAATCAGTTTCAAAATATTTGTTTCGGAACAAGCCCCTCTCCTTCAAGTTAAATGGTCAGCTTTATAAACAATATCTGGACAGTTCTCCATGTTTCAAATGTGTATAATTCCATTGTTACTATACTTTGAAAATACTAAGTAAATGTGCACATTTGTTCTGTTTTTAAACATAGACCTAGCTGTTTATATACTGGTCTATAATTTAACATTCCCGGTTGGTCTGAGGTTTTTTGTTTATTAGGTAGACGTGTGACCGTTTGTCAATTACTATGTTTATATTCAAAATTGCCCCTTTAATGAATTAAACGAACCAGTTGGGGGAGGGAGGGGGCTAATCAGTGAAGCCAGGTATATTTGACACCCGTTGGCACCTTCGATTTATAATGAAACATGTGAAATGCAAAAAAAAGCTGTTTCCGAAATCTCCTGCGTTTTGTAGCTTTTCATAAATTTTCAGCGAAAAAAAACCCAGCTCTGTCAAGATTGACCTGCCAAAAGGGTATAGAAATTAATGAGATGTAGAATAAGTGTACGCTTCCCATGGCCAGCTAACATAACAAGCGATAATTTAGAAAAAAAAAAAACATAATAGACAATGACCAGCAGCCTTCAACGGGGCCAGTAGGCGCTGCTCGCCGTTCTGCAATTGGCCTATGGTCAAACTCATAAACCTGTATATATAATCCATTCCAAAAAACAGGTCTATGTCAAAATAAAATGCATATGATTCAAATCCAGTCCTTAAATATATGGAACGCCAAATTAACATATATTCAATTAATTGTACCAATCTTCAATAATTGAAGATATCTTCAATCATTTGAAGATATCTTCAAATAAATTGAAGATATCTTCAATTCAATTGTACCTATCTTCAAATAATTAAAGATATCTTCATATCAATTGAACCTATCTTCAAATGAATTATACCTAGGTGCAATTTAATTGCACCTAGGTATAATTCAATTGTACTTATCTTCAATTGAATTGAAGATATCTTCAATTCAATTGTACCTATCTTCAAATAATTAAAGATATCTTCATATCAATTGAACCTATCTTCAAATGAATTATACCTAGGTGCAATTTAATTGCACCTAGGTATATCTTCAATTGAATTGAAGATATCTTCAATTCATTTGAAAATATCTTCAATTCAATTACACCTATCTTCAATTGAATTATACCTATCTTCAATTCAATTATAGATATAGAGACAATTGAATTTAATTCAATTGAAGATAGGTTTAATTCAATTGAAGATAGGTTCAATTCGATTGAAGATAGGTTCAATTCAATTGAAGATAGGTTTGATTGAATTGAAGATAGGTACAATTGAATTGAAGATAGGTACAATTGAATTGAAGATATCTTTAATTGTGCTGAATTGTACCTAGGTACAATTGAATTGAAGATAGGTATAATTGAATTGAAGATATCTATAATTGAATTGAAGATAGGTATAATTCAATTGAACATATCTTCAATTATTTGAAGATAGGTACAATTAATTGAATATATGTTGATTTGGCGTTCCATATAAATAGTCACAGATAGACCCGCTACTTAAACACCAAAAGACCCGTCAGCATTTAATTTTACAGCTTAAAGTGCAACTAAGGACAGACAGACGGACGGACACTAAGTGGTGAACGATACATGTTTTTTGAAATGTTTGTTTAACTATATTTATTTTTTTAATTTTCTGTTTTGGGTTTTCCACACTCATTAAGCTACACACATAATCCACCCCTTGGTGTTCGTCTGTCAATGCCCTTGGCGTGAGTATTTTTTGTTTGTTTAGTTATTTTTTTTCCTGTGTCTTTTTTCTCTGTCTCTTTTTTTCACACCCAGGACATTGACAGGCGAACACCGAGTGATGGACGATACATGTAACATAGTAAACCCGAAGGACAGGCAGACGAACACAGTAAACCAAGGACAGATGGACGCTTAGCCGGTGGACGAAACATGTATTTTTTGTTTTTTAAAGTTTGTTTTGTTTTTATTTTATTACTAAGCTACACATTTAATCTACCCCTTAGAGGCCGTCTGTCAATACTGTTGACGTGAGTATTTTTTGTTTGTTTGTTAATTAATTTTTTTTATATCAGTTTGTTTTGTGTTGGTTTTTTTTTTTTCACGCCTACGACGTTGACAGACGGACACTAAGAGATGGAAGATACATGTAACATAGTGAACCAAGGACAGACAGACGGACCCTACATGGTGAACGATTTTTAAACTGTTTTTTTCCCTGCTCACAATCTGGACATCGACACACAGACAATGGGCAATACAAATAGATTACATGAAGAAAAAAAAGAAAATTGACAAACGGTCACTAAGTGTTTGACCATACATGTATTGTTGTTTGTTCAATCAATGCGTTGGCTTTTTTTACAAAGATAGACATAAAATCGATCCCTTCTGTCTAAGGTCATGGCGTGAGTATTTTTTGTTTGGTTGGTTATTATTATTTTTTTTTTTTTGCGTGTGTCTTTTTTTTCTTTTTTTTTCACGCAGACGGACACCAAGTGATGGATGATACATGTAACATAGTGAATCAAGGACAGACAGAACACAATAAGCCACAGTCAGACACACTGGCGATACATGGAGTAAAAATAAAGTAAAATAAGGAAAATAGAAGACAAACATAAAGCTATGCATGGACGGTGCAACATGAAAAAGACATAATTTTGTTTTTTATGCCAAGAATACATATTAGACTGATGTAATTATAGGCCAATGAAGAACAAACTGTAAGCAGTTCACTTAACATAAAACTCGTTTAAGGAGTATATTGCAGGACAAAAACGAGATTATATTAAATGAATCCTTACTGCATTAAAGAATTTGCATTTTTTTGTACGTTGGTAAAACCATGTGTCGTTTATGCTGGGTTTGTGCAAGAAGTTCACTTAATACAAAACTCGTTTAAGGAATATATTGCAGGACAAAAACGAGATTATATAAAAGTGAATTCTTACAGCTTAAAAGAATTTGCATCTGTTTTGTACGTTGGTAACATGGTTCGGACCAGTATATTTACTTTAAATTGTTTTTTCTTCTCAAAATAAAGTGATGTAATTTCGAACAAAGTATTTAGGACTCCGCATCGAAAAGGAGGAAGCCGAAAGACAAAGTGCAGAAAAGATGACCAAATTAATGTATTTAGGACTCCGCATCGAAAAGGAGGAAGCCGAAAGTCAAAGTGTAAAAAAAGATGACAAAATAGAATAATGATGTAAGTAAAGTGGAACTCGGTCTTTCTTCTATAATTTTGAAAAAAAAACATAATTGCAAAAAGACGCATACTTATTCTTGTCAGTATAAAGACTCTGAGACAGCCTGTCAAAGATTAAAAAATAAATAAAAGTGGAACGTTAAAATAAATAATCGCATTTTTTCCTTGATTTTGAATAACATTAACACGTTGCAAATATTTTTAGAATAAAACAATAGTGACTTTAAAGCGTACTTGTTTTGACAGTAAAAAGATAGGAATAGGAATAAAATTTAAGAAACATGTTTTCCTTCACTTTTCACTTGAAAACGACAATTGTTAACAAGGGCTAAAATTGATAACCAGTAACCAAATAGTGTATAAAACAAGAAAAAAAATACTCAAAATAAATTATACCTGCGTGATAATAAATTTTGCGGCAATTGGCTATTGTTTTTTAATTTTTTTTTCAAAAATGTTTAAAAAACAGAATGAATTCTAATTTAAAAAGTTCCAATTTAAAAATGATAGTTCTTTGACTTATCTATATAATTCTAAATTTTACTACTTAACAAATGACTGGTTAACTTCTTGTTTAATACCTAACCTTAACCGTAACCTTGCAAAATACTTGATTAACGAAGATTTCATTGGAGTAAAATAAATTTAGAACAATCAGAAAAAGAATTAAAATAAAAATTTAGAAAATTAAACAAAAAACATCTAAGAAAACTCCTAAAAACACACACACACACAAAAAAAAACTTTACAATATAATATATTCGTAAAAGTAAACGAACTTTTAAGGAACTTTAAAGAATGAGTATTTCTCGCTACTTGATCTTTTGCATGCATTATTCAATTTATTGTACAAAATGATAGAAAAAAATGAGATCACAAAAATGTTTCCGTTATTGTCTTAAATAAAAACATGTCAACTACATTGTACATGTATATGTAAATTTCGTTATCACAAAGAATAAAAACTTACTTTCAAGGTAAAAGTTAAAAATTAAACAAAAAATATAAATTGAAGTAAACGTATTTTAAGGAAAACTAGAGCATTTCGAATTAAATTTTGAAAACAAAATATATAAATAATACCTCTCCCAATCTGCAAAGGGATTCAGTGAAGTTGAAGCCCGTAGTTGGTGCTAACCAAGGACGAAACATTGTTGATATATTATACGTGTTGAGTTTCTGAAGAATTATTGAAAAATGATCAAAATGAACCAATTCGTATATTTTTATACAATATGCCGTATAACATGTCATAGGGACTCAAATGGTTTCATGGTTCCACGGTGCATATGGGTTTTCTTTGTTATCTTAGCAATAAAACTGTCACAAAAGGGAAGTTTTGGTAGTACTTTCAATTTCAAACGGTTGGTTTTCAATCATAACATTGTTTTGATAACAATTAAACAAATAACAGATAATCATTTTAAACTACTCATGTCAAAAATGACTTCATAGATTATTACAAACCTTTTATAATCAAGGGGCAAAAATCTTTTTTTTATTTAAATATATTTTATATATTATACTTTTTTCGATTTTTTTTTTTTTTAGATATTTCTAATTTTGAATTATATACTTATTAAATTTCCTTGCTTCCTGTATTAATATAATTGTTAATTCTATGCTTATTGAATTTTCACGCTCGATTTGATTGATCTCAGCGGGATTTTGTCGCGGAATATCAAAGGATTTTTACAAAATCCTTAATAACTTAAAAACCGATAATAATATCTTTATAAAACTTTCGATTTATGACATTTATAATGATAAGAAACCATTAAACGGTCTTTTATTAATCTTAAACAAATGCATCATGTCCTTAGTGCACATTTTGGGTCCTTAGTGCACTAAGGAGTCCTGTGTGGTGTTTAGACGTACCGCTACGTCGGAGGGGGGACCGATTAATTTGTTTACACTAGTTACAATGCCAACGGTAGCTAGTTTATCTTTGCAATTATTTAGTAATGAAATGATAATTAATGCATCGATATATTGGATATATTTTTTAACATTTAAAATATATGTTTAATCACTAAAAACTTTATACAGTACTCTACAATTGTTGAAATGTATGTGAAAGACAATTATAATTAAAAGAAGGCAGCTTATTCTTTCAAAATTACAAATACCAAAACGCGGGTATAAACGGTTAATTTGGATATGCTATATATCGATATTTCAAGGAGTAACCTCTCATCAGTAGCATTTAAATCAAAACATTGGAAGGTCAAATCCAAACTGTTGAAAACGAAAAGTACTCAAAACCAAAACGTTCGAACAAGGAAGCCAAAATCTTTTTTATTTAAATCAGACATGTAACAGGCCAGTAATGATACGGTCATATTTGAGATCTGTCGCATAAAATGAAGCTCATGTGTATGTAAATTCCGTGGCTTTCAGATATTTTCGGTGTAACCGAGACTATTGCTAAGATATCATAAGTTATAATTAAATTAGAATTTTTGGCATACTCTCATTCAAGATTTTTCCATGGTTTCCTATACTCTAGCATATACTATGAGTGGCCGTTCATGTCATTGGCGCGATAATATACGCGTATATATGTATATACGCGTATATTGCTGCAATAAACGCGTATATCGTTGACATATACGCGTATATTGGTATTATTTACGTGTATATTGCATTTATATACGCGTATATATACGCGTTAATGATTTGCTTTAACATTCTTATTATATACGCGTATATTTTTATTCTATGATTACACTACGTCCTTCAAGTTTGCACTACGTTCGCCGTACGTTTTCACTACGATTTCATATAACGATACTTTTCGTTCAAGTTTGTAGCATGCACGACCATAAGGAAGTTTCTACTGCGTCCTTAACACGTCCGTACAGTTTTTACTACGTTGACAGTACGTCCTAGCGGTTTTAACGCCGTTTCTAGTAAGTTTATGCTAGGTTTTCTGACAGTTCACATGAAGTTGTACAAAAGGTTTTGATATGTATTTAAAAAAATCGGTTGTCTCTTGCCCGCCGGAAGAGGATTCTTTTATCAGTCTGCATTTAATACACAAAGGACAAGATCCTTTTTTAAATAATTATTATACTTTGCCAATTATATTAGTCAATAATACTGCCAACATGTCGCGTCCCGCGTCATACATGTATATATGTTGATTCTGTATATACAATGTATCTTTATCAAAGCAGTTGTTTGTATTCGGCGAAAATTAATAACATCTGTTTTTTTTTCTTGTTTTATTTGTTTTAAAGGTTTTTATATTAAAGGTTTTATTTGTTTTAAAGGTTTTATTTATTTATATTTCTTATTTAGTTTTTACCTTTTAAATGTGGCTTCACCATCCATTTATTTATCTTTTTCATTTATACACAAGCCACAGTGCAACATATTTTATTTATTTACAATATGTATCCCTCTATAAATGTGATGCTTTGGAGAAACTCTATTGGAGAGATGCTCTTGTATCTACTAATATCGCTGTATCAAATAGATTCTTGTAATATGTAAAATTATTGATTTAGATCCCTCTATTGGAGAGTTGATATTATGTTAAAGAGTCAAAAACAGCAATTTTGATTGGTTCTGATATATTGTAAATATGCACCCGCATATACGCGTATATTGTTAATATATACGCGTATATTAACGCGTTTATATACGCGTATATTGTTAACATATACGCGTATATAATAAAAATGCTAGATCATATTATTAACGCGTATATAAACGCGTATATAAATGCAATATACGCGTAAATAACACCAATATACGCGTATATGTCAACAATATACGCGTATATTGCAGTAATATACGCGTATATACATATATACGCGTATATTATCGCGCCAATGACATGAACGGCCACTCATAATATACAGATTTATTAGATATTTACCTGTTTGTCTGTTCTCGCCATTTTTATGCCCCGACCGCGTATGTGGACAGGCCATATATATGGAAAATATGCTGGAGAGGTGGCCGTGGCAGGAAGGGCGGCTTTAATTAAATTTTTACATTTATTGATATAAACCTTTATTTTGTTTGTTACATTTTGTATTAGTACTATAATTTTACAAATAAATTCAAGTCAGCTTCATATTTTTAAATAACCATTTAAAAATATTTCTAATAACCAAACACAAATATTACAAAGCTGAATATATTTAAGTCAAAGTGATAGTTAAAAAAGAAATACATATTTTGTAAATTTCAAAGAATAAACAAAAAATTTGCTGAATTATCAGCTTAATATCTGAGTTATAAGACTGAAATTATATCAAATCACATTAGTTTAAATTAATCAAAAGTTATTTTATTTATATCGAAGAAAAAGTCTTTTTTCTGTCTCAAGTGATTTTTATCAACTTCAAAAGTATTAACCAAAAGTTTATGTTGATTAATCAGCTTAATATCTGACTTGTGAAGGTTGAAAAATATAAGAATACTTCAGTGTAACTTGATCTAAGGTTTATATCTTGATAAGATAAGATATAAACTGTGCACTGGGAAGCTATTTTTTGTTTCCATATTTAGAATTATTTTCAGTTCCAGTTTCTTTGTTATTATTGTTGTTTACAAATATTCAGTTAACTCTGTTCTAAGGTAGAGAACACTTAATATTTGTATTTTGACATTGAAAGTATTTTCAGATCAGTGGAGTTCAAATTATTTGATTTTATAAAATGGGAGGTAACCACTGTTTAAGGACAGATCTTAAAATGTGTTACTGGAATATTGGAGGGGTATACACACAGGGAGATAATAAATTAGAAGATGAATTATTTTTTAAGGAAATTTTACAATATGATCTTGTCATCCTAGGTGAGACACATGTGGGTAGCAATGAAAGTTTATATTTAAAAGATTACATTTATTTTCCTGTGTGTAGGCCTATCTCAGCGAATGGAAGATACTATGGCGGATTAGGTATATTTAGAAGGTCAGCTTTCAAAGGTTACATTAAAATACTCCCAACTTACTCTAAAGATTACCAATGGATCAAAGTTGATAAAAACTACTTTAATCTTGAAAAGGACATTTATATATGTGCTGCTTATGTACCCTCGCCAAATTCATCTTATTCTCTGAAACTCAAATATGATATTTTACAACAAATTGAAACAGACATTACTGAATTCCAAAAAAAGGTGGATGTTTTATTTTGTGGAGATTTAAACGCAAGAACTGCAAAAGAAGCTGATTTTGTAGAAGGAGATGCTGCCATGTATCTTCCATTGTCTGAATCTTATATGCCTGACTTTAATATAAGTGGTAGAAGAGCAATGGATGAAACTTTAGATGAGAGAGGAAAAGAGATAATAGATTTATGTATTGGGAATAAATTAAGAATTGTGAATGGTAGATGCATAGGAGATTTTTTTTTGGAAAGTTTACTTGTTTCAATGCGCATGGTCAAAGTACTGTTGATTTCTTAATTGTTAATGAAGACTTATTAGAAAATATGTTGTATTTTGAAGTATCTGATTTTAAATCTACCTTTTCACACTGTCATTGTAAAATTTCATGGTCAATCTTAGCTAAATTTGTAGTTGACCCTAAATCAACCATTAAAATAAATAAAGCTCCTCTAAATTTCATATGGAATGAAGAATCTAATTTAAAATTTTAAGAAACCCTATCATCACCAGAATTCCAACAAAAAATTAAAAGAGTTGTTGAACAAAAAAATGATTCTTCATCCAGTAATATAAACAAATTAGCAGATGAACTTAATGAGATGTTTCATTCAGCTGCAAAAATTTCATTAAGTAAGCCTAAAGATAAATATGCTACGTCTACAAATCGGGTAAAAAAGAAATGGTTTGATAAGGACCTCTTTAAAATGAGGCAAGAGCTGATTGCAGTTGGTCAATTGTTCTCCAAATTTCCAAAGGACCCTTTTATAAGGGGAAGATATTTCAAACTCTATAAAAGTTACAATTTAAATGAAAACAATATAAAGAATCCCTTCTTAATGAATTAGACCATTTGCAAGTTAATAATCCTAAAACTTACTGGAAGCTCATAGATGATATCAAGGATCACAAGAAAGATAGCTGTGCATCCAACATTGAAGCAGATGCTTGGTTTAACCATTTTGAGAATTTACATTCATCTGTTGATGATAGATTTCAAAATAGAATAAAAACTCTAGAAAAACTAATAACTGAAAGAGAAGGTTTCCAAAATTTTAACGAACTAGACATTGAAATAACAAATAAAGAAATTAACCAAGCTATTGCAAAATTGAAAAGTGGGAAGGCCAGTGGCATGGACCTCATTTCCAATGAAATGATTAAAAGTAGTCAATCATTTCTACAACCCTGTCTGAAAAAAAATATTTAATATGTGTCTTGAATCCGGAATTTATCCTAATTCTTGGGCAAATGGTTACATTTCCCCTATTTTTAAATCAGATGACCCAACAAATCCTTCTAACTATCGTGGCATTACTATTACCAGTGCTATTGGTAAACTTTTTAACAATATTCTGAACACTAGATTGGAAGAATTTTTAAAGAAATATAACTTAATCAGTCCAACACAGATTGGATTTACAAACAGACCATGTTTTTATACTTAAAACTCTATTTGAGAAATATTGTCATCAGAAAAATGGCAAACTCTTTTGCTGCTTTATAGATTTTCGACAGTGTTATCCACACTGGCTTAAAATTAAAGCTGATAGATATGAATGTAGGAACTAAATTTTACAATATAATATGTGCTATGTATAAAAACAGTAAAGCTTGTGTTAAAATTGGTAATTCTTTAACTGAAGACTTTTTAGCTCACCTGACCCGAAGGGTCAGGTGAGCTATTGTCATCACTAGGCGTCCGTCGTCCGTAAACTTTTTAAAACGTTAACTCCTATGACACCATAAGTCCAATTGCAACCAAACTTGGTATGGTTGTTTATTAGCATTCGGTGCTTAGAACTGATGTGGGGATTTTTGATTGGTCGTAAAACATGGCCGTCATGGCTAAAAATAGAACATAGGGGTAAAATGCAGTTTTTTGCAAATAACTCAAAAACGGCTATAGATATCAAATTCTGGCATAGGGTAAAAGTGATCAGCACCTCAAGATCTACCTACCCTGAAATTTTGAAGAAAATCCAACGACCCATGTAGGAGTTATTGCCCTTTTTGTGGATTTTTTGCAAATTTTGCACCTGTTTAGCTCAATATCTTGAAAACTATACTAGATATTTGAGAAATTTAAATTGCATATTGTTAAGCACATCAAGATCTACAAAATAGGTAACAGGGTCAACGTTGTAGGACCTTTCCTTTTAGGAGTTATTGCCCTTAGAACGTCAAGATTTAGCATTTTAACAGCATTTCCTCATTACATTGAAAACGTTAACTCCTCTGACACTTTAAGTCCAAATGGAACCAAACTTGGTATAGTTGTTTATTAGCATTAGGTGTATAGAACTGATGTGGGGATTTTTGATTGGTCGTAAAACATGGCCGCTGTGGCTAAAAAAAGAACATAGAGGTAAATGGCAGTTTTTTGCAAATAACTCTAAAACGGTGACAGAATTCAAAATTTTTGATTGGGAACAAAAGTGATCAGCACCTCAAGATCTACCAGCTCTGAAATTTTGAAGAAAATCCAACGACCCATGTAGGAGTTATTGCCCTTTTTGTGGATTTTTTGCAAATTTTGCACCTGTTTAGCTCAATATCTTGAAAACTATACTAGATATTTGAGAAATTTAAATTGCATATTGTTAAGCGCATCAAGATCTACAAAATTTGTAACAGGGTCAACGTTGTAGGACCTTTCCTTAGAGGAGTTATTGCCCTTGGAACGTCAAAATTGAGCATTTTAACTGCATTTCCTTATATTGAAAATGTTAACTCCTCTGACACTTTAAGTCCAAATGGAACCAAACTTGGTATTATTGTTTATTATTATTAGGTGTATAGAACTGTTGTGGGGATTTTTGATTGGTTGTAAAACATGGCCGCTGTGGCTAGAAATAGAACATTAGGTTAAACTGCATTTTTTTGCAAATAACTCAAAAAGGGTGACAGATTTTTAGATTTTGATTGAGAACAAAAGTGATCAGCACCTTTAGATCCACCATATTGTCAGATGACCCCCTTATTAATCTTATGACCCTTTCAACGTTAAATAGATTTTGCCTTATAACCTTTACTTCAGGCACATATGTCAGGTGAGCGATTCAGGCTCCTGGGAGCCTCTTGTTTATTAAGCTAGGGGATCGACAAGGTGACAATTTAAGACCTGCCTTGTTTAAAATATTTATTAATGTTTATTAACGATCGGCTAAATGTCCCGACGTTTCGGCGTTTGCCTTCTTCTGGGGGTTGAATGTCCTCTTGTAAATACTACATCTTGTCTGATTCCTTTTCAATCATGTGTATTAAGTGTTGGCAAGTGATGACGTCATAGTGAACGTTGACGACGTTACATCAAAAGTCACTGTCTTTTTGCTGCCAAATGAAGTCTACTGATATTCATTCCAAAGGATTCCCATTTTCTTTTTGACGTTTGCTCCCCTTGGTGATGTGGTGTCTAAATCTTCAATCCATCTGAGTTCCTTAATTTGTCTGTAATATTTCGAATTGGAAGTACATCTTTCTATTAATATAAATTACAAACTGAACACTGTTAAGACACCACTTCCAGAAAACACAATTTTGTTTTGTTTTGATATTGTGAAGCTATATCCATCCATATGTCCCAATAAAAGAAGGTTTAGAAGCCTGCAAAGAAGCACTAAACTCAAGAGCAAATCCAGAAATGAACACACACACTGCTTTGGAGCTAATTGAAACTGTCCTAAAGAACAACGTTTTCCAACTTCGAAGCAAAAAGTTTCTACAAACAGACGGAATTGCAATAGGTTCAAAACTAGGAAAAAACTTTGCTTGTACATATATGAGAAAATGGGATGAACAGCTAATGGAACATACTTACAAACCTGATTTTTATAAACGCTTCATTGATGACGGCTTTGGCATCTGGACGCATGGCTTAGAAGAACTGAAGGAATTCGAATTATTTGCAAATAGAATACATCCGAACATACAAGTAGAACTTAGATGGAACGTGAAGCAAATTGAATTTTTGGACACAATGATCATACTTGAAAACGGACACTTAAAAACAGACTTATATGTGAAACCTACTGATAAACATTTATATGTAAATGTAAAATCAAGCCATCCAAACAGCACCAAAAGAGCTATACCATACGGTCTTGGAATAAGATTAAAAAGAATATGCAGTAATGAACAAGACTACCAACAACACAGAGGGGAACTTAAACAGCAATTACGGAAAAGAGGATACAGTTCGAAACAAATAGAAACCCAGTTGAAAAAAGTGGATAAACTGGACCGTAATGAACTATTGAAATACAAGAACAGAAAAACAAAGAAAGACCGAGTACCCATGGTATTGACGTACAGTAAACACCTCCCAGGCGTCCACCAAATTGTAAAGAAGCATATGAGCATTTTACATAAGTCAGAAGACATGAAAGAAATTTTCAACAATCCGCCATTAATTGCGTTCAAGAGGGATCAAAATTTAGGGGACATTTTAGTACATGGGAAACTGAACCGAATTGAAAGAAAGGAATTGTTAACCAACCCGATAAAATGCCAATGTGAAGTATGCCTGAAATTTTCAAAGAAGCAGGAATTAAAAATTAATGATCAACTAACTATACCAATTAAAAGTTATTTTGGATGCGAAACCAGGAATGTGATTTATGGAATTTACTGCAAAGTATGCGATAGAATTATTTATGTTGGTGAAACAGAGAGATCAGCACAGGAACGCCTAAAAGAACATTTAGATGATATCAGGTTGAAGAGAAGGAAAAGTGTTGCTGATCACTTCAATGACCATGGACATGGAAGCGACAATGTAGAATTTATATTAATAGAAAGATGTACTTCCAATTCGAAATATTACAGACAAATTAAGGAACTCAGATGGATTGAAGATTTAGACACCACATCACCAAGGGGAGCAAACGTCAAAAAGAAAATGGGAATCCTTTGGAATGAATATCAGTAGACTTCATTTGGCAGCAAAAAGACAGTGACTTTTGATGTAACGTCGTCAACGTTCACTATGACGTCATCACTTGCCAACACTTAATACACATGATTGAAAAGGAATCAGACAAGATGTAGTATTTACAAGAGGACATTCAACCCCCAGAAGAAGGCAAACGCCGAAACGTCGGGACATTTAGCCGATCGTTAATAAATATTTATACTTGTGTTCCCTCTGGAAACAACCATAGAAAGATATTTATTAATGATTTTCCAAATTACCCTCAAGCTTGTTCAGATACGGTCAGTTTACAAAGTAAAAAACTAAAC
Organism: Arcuatula senhousia; assembly: GCA_963971305.1. Taxonomy (NCBI): domain Eukaryota; kingdom Metazoa; phylum Mollusca; class Bivalvia; order Mytilida; family Mytilidae; genus Arcuatula; species Arcuatula senhousia. The sequence goes on from CAXARO010000804.1 coordinate 16,014, forward strand.
TGCTTAATGTATGCAGATGGTATTGTTATATTTTCAAGCTCCTCTCAAGGATTGCAAGATAGGCTAAATATGTTAGAACAATTTTGTGATGATTGGTGTATTAAGGTCAATATTAACCTTTTCTGTGCCACGGGCCGATTTTGGGCCGATTTGAAAATACTCCCTTGAGTGCCACGGGCCGATTTTGGGCCGATGTTTTTTCGTCGACGTCAAACAATAGAATATTATGACGTTGCAAAATATGAGTTTCCAATACGTTCGACTCACCTCGGGCCCCAACGTATTACTACTGCATCTTAATGAAAAGGCGGGAAGCTTTTTTCCGCAAACAAAAAGAATTATTTGTAAGTTTTTTTTAAATGATAATATCAAGATATGTGGATGGGAAATTATTTTTTTTCCTAAGTAATGTTGATTTATAATGTCCAACTAATTGAAAAATTAATAACACACATAACACGCATGAAAATATTGTTTTTATAAAGATACAAAATGAAAAAAAAATCAACAAATTAACCAACCAAACATAAAATAAGGTAATCAATCAACACGTTAATGAAATCGACCTTTTTGATTTTGATTAATATTAATGACGTCATTCAATTATGATTTAATTAATGACGTCAGTCGTCAGTTGGAACTCAGTGCGTTGAAAATGGCCGACTCCAGTGATTCCGAATTTTCGGAAGTAGAAAGCGAGGGGGACTTTGACATTGAAGATGACATGGGAGAAAGTTCATCAGAAGAAGAAGTTGAAGAGCAATATCATGCCAACCCTTGGTTTAGAATAAGACCACCAGAACTTGAAGAGCCGAACCAAGATAACAGATTCAGGGAAGAGAGTGGTCCGCGGAATCCACCACCAGCAAATGCAAGCCCAATACAATACTTCTTGATGTTCCTTACTATTGATTTTTTGCAGCAACTGGTCAGAGAAACAAACAGGTACTAAGCTTAATTTTCATTTAGTTCATTATGATATAAAGTTTCTATTCAAGTCACCAACGATTTTAGAATACAGAAAATATAAATATTTCAAAAAATCCAATTGTACGATTCGCACAAAAATTGAAATTATCGCCGTGCTGTATTCACGGTCGTTACTTTATTTTAATATTTATACGCATAACTAAAAGTCTACAAAAACTTCATTAGACTAACTGATCGTCCGCCCAGGTCTACATGGTCTAGGAATCAAAATACAACAAAGTCAATTTTAAATAATACATTTTGCTATTCCTGACTTGCTTTTTCATCCAATCAAGACTAAGAAGTTTGACCCAATAGTTTACCCCCGCCTCGCCCGCCACATTTTATATTTGCTTTTCCTTAGCTGCAGGTATTCACTTTGTCTGAAATAATGAAATGTAGAATAAGTGTACGCGCCATAGGTCACATAACAAGCGGTAATTTCGATGGAAAAAAAACACAAAGGAAAACCGCCAGCAGCTTTCAACAAGACCAGTAGGCGATGCTCGCCAAACCATCCTAATAAGTTTCAAATCATTCTTATATACGGACGGACATCAGTAAAACATAATGCCCCTTCGAAATATTGTTGCGAGGCATACAAATCGGGAACTTCGAGATAACCTTCCGCCAATGAAACGATGTTTAAAAAGTTTTCACAAGCTAACTGTTTTTATTCTAAAAACACCTGAAATAATCAATCATTCAATTTGAAAATCGTAAGGACCATTGCATCCTAAAGATATCCTAATTTTACATTGTAGATACGCACAAGAGCTGATAGAAAGTAGGCCTAGAATTTCCAGATTTTCGCGACTCCACTCCTGGTACAAAGTTGGCATAGTCACATATGAAGAAATGAAAGGGTTTATATCAGTCATCTTAAATATGGGTCTGGTTCGTAAGCCGTCTATTAAGGAGTACTGGAACACTAAGTTTGCAAGCCAGGATACCGCGTGGTTTAGAAGAATGTTTTCGAGAAATAGATTTCAAAACATATTAAAATTTTTTCATGTAGTTGATAATAATCTAATTCCCAATAGAAATGATCCCGGTTATTCCCCTGCTTCAAAATTTCAACCAATTGTAGATCTTTTCAACTATCAGTCCAAGGCACACCGCATACCCAAACAGCATTTAAGTATTGATGAAAGCTTGGTGGCAGCAAAAGGCAGATCTTCAATTATACAATACATCCCAACTAAAGCAGCAAAGTTTGGGGTAAAGCTTTGGGTATTAGCCGAGGCAGTGTCGGGGTATGTAATGCATATAGACGTCTACAAAGGAAAGCGGTACGATCCAACACCTCGCGGAATGCTACAGGGAACTTACGTAGTTAATAAACTTCTAGCTGGCGCTAATCTCCTCAATAAATGGTATCATGTAATAACTGATAGCTTCTTCACTTCAGTCAGTCTGGCAAAGGAACTTTATAACAATAGTACATTTTATACAGGTACAATAAGGTCTAACCGACGCATTCCTGATTCGATAAAAAAACCAACACTAGGGGAAAAAGACTCCATTTTTGTGCGGCAGGGTGCGGTATTATTGTGCGCATACAAGGAAAGAAACGGAAGAAAACCCGTTCGATTGCTTTCAACAAAATGTAAAGCGTTGGTCGAAAATGAAAAACCAAAGGTTGTAAGTGTATACAATAAGCTCATGGGAGGTGTCGATCTGTCCGATATGATGGTTGAAACTTACAGCGATGACCGTAAATCCGTCAAGGTGTGGAAAAAGATTGTCTTTAACATTATAAATAGGATGGTATTAAACGCTTATCTTATTTATGAAGAAAATACATCGGACAATCCTAAAAAGTCTAGATTAGCATTTACACAATGTCTTATTGAGGAATTGGCGAAACCCCTTTTACAAAGCAAGATTCTAAATAACAATGCTAATAATGCTCAAAATGTCCGTGCGAACAGGAATCGGGATCAGATAAGACTACGTAAATTGCCCGGATCTCGAGAAAAAGACTGTGATGTTTGCTCCGATAGGACGGGATTCGGAGGGAGACGGAGATCAAAAACAGTGTGCAGCATGTGTGGAAAAGGTCTACACAAAAATTGCCAAATCAACCACATTTGCATTGAACAATAAGCTAAAGGGATTTTTTTTAAAATATGGCCATTAAAGTTTTTACACTTAAAACTTTTTTTTCTCACAATATTCACAGAAAGGCTTTTGAGTACAATGAATTGCAAGAACGACAAATTGGAAGCTCCTGACTCAAAATAACGCGTGTAATTTATATGCAAAGTGCTACAAAGGTCATTCGCAAATCTAAATTAAACAAACAAACAAAACAAAAACAAAACACAGTAGTAATTAAAACACAAGACAGGTGAAGACCAACAAAAAGAATGCAGACAGCACAATGCTACTTAACACGTAAAACATGAAACTTGCATAATTCAATTTGAACGAACAGAGGTGTTCATGATCTTTAAGATAGAAAGTATGTGATATTGATTAAGGAAACGGAAGAAATACCGTTTGGGGTTTCTGTTTCCACAAAATATAAAGCGCTCGTAATTACAATGTTCTTTTTTATAATAGGTTCAAAAGATAAATATTTACCAAACTCTTTATCGTCCAATTTCATGTCCCCTCGGTCCGTACAATAATCACTGCACTTGGCTTTTCGGACTTCATTTTGGTGACCTATTTTGACCCTTGCTCTCTTAATTGCAAAACATGAAAAACATTCAAATGTACCACAATACATTGCGCAAAAATGCTGCTTATTCACGTATCATTTACTTTATAATTGTGCGTATTCGCTTGAACAGGTTTAACAACAAATTTAATCCATTTTGCTTTGAAAAAAATTGATACCATAAATTTATGGTCTTGATTTGGTATATGGTAAAACAATTTTGACAATTAATTGAAATTAGAAAAAAATCGACAAGAATCTTGTCGAAAATATGGAAAGTATCCAGCAGTAAGATAATACGGTAGTACTTTCAGTTGGAAACTACTACGAAGGAGTTTGGTATATATAACGGCAAAGTTCTTCATGCAACGATTCCATATGCGCACAAATATTTAAATATATATATATAAAGCTGAGAGGTTTAACATTTGCTTTATTCTAGATAGTAATACATGTAAAAAAAAACATGCATAACGGCAGTGTTGATTATTACATACTTGCATCATTTCTCAACCACTTTTAAAGAGGGAACAGAACAGTTCGGAACCTCTCTATACACACATACCGACGACGTTTTCTAATTGTTGACGTCACAGTGCGGACACTTAGTTGTGTACATATCAAAAACATACCTTGGCACTGAACGTAAAACTACGGGAAAATACCACGGCACTCAAAGACTAAAGTGTTAATTTTTAATAAAGCTGGGAGGAAAATCTCTGAATTTTTTCTTTACAAAATAATCACTTAGAATGTGTCTCATGTTATAGATATTTAGGGGTGTATTTCACAGCATCAGGGTCATTTCACCAAATGAGGACTGAACTATATAATAAATCATTAAAGGCTTTTTATAAGTTTAGAAGTGACTTTTTAAGTTTAAACCCAAGTCTTCGTACATGTATACATATTTTTGATCATACTCTTAAACCTATCTTGTTGTATAACTCAGAAGTTTGGGGAAGTTACTGTGCTTCTAACTCAAAAATGTCTTTTGATTTAGATAAGATATTCAATAAAATGCCCTGTGAAAAATTACATCTCAAATATTGTATATGTATTTTAGGAGTTCATAAGAAAATGTGAACTTTGCTGTATTATCTGAACTTGGAAGGTTTCCTTTAGATTATGATATCATAAAATCAATCATTAATTATTGGTATAGTTTTTCAGGCAACTACATGCCACAGCCTCTTGATATTTGGTATGTAGCTTCATGGCATAGTACTATAAGGTGTAAGGCGATTTTATGCCCGAAAATTTATTACTTCCTGTTTGGCGAACATAGATACGCAGGCGACATATGCCTTCCGGGGAAGGCTCCACCTAGTTTCTTGTTCAGCCGTGCATATGGGAACTCATCGTTCATCGTGTTCACCTTAATTTATTTTTTGTGTTTCGTGATTTGCATGTTCATGATGATTATTTTTCGTTCATGGTATTTTTTATTGTTCATCAAGAAATCATAAAATTTGAGGACTTCTCAATTTTCGTCTACTCCTTGCAGTGTTGTACTGTTTCAAGAACACAAACCTGTCAAAGCTGTCAAAAACTGAGCGAAATTCAGGAATTTTCCTTCATTAACGAATAATATTTTTATTCTTTATTTATCCTGCATCAAGATCAGCAAGAATTATTTTCCGTTCATCGTGAAAGCCACTTTTTATTTGCCGTTCAGCCATGCACAGTACCCCCCTTTACTACCCTCATTGATACTCCTTTGCTTCATGCATACTGCATTTGTACAGTATTCATGAAATAAATTCTTTTATCTTTACAGATTTATTGGCTTTTAACAGATACAGACAGGCATGATGTTTTTGCTCATAAAATGAAAAGGACACCTGGCGACTTTGCAAACATTCAACTGATTGCAATAGATTAAGGAGCAACATTTATTTGGTGCATGTGCATAATGTAATATCAAACATAGAAATTACAAACATCATACAGTATGGATATAATATGAACTCTTCAGGCTGCATCATTCAAGGAGCAAAGGAGCTGTTTCAGATAAAAGTAAAATATATAATCAATTTTCTTTGTTTATTTCATGATATGAAAACTGGATTGCAAGGGACGGGGAGAATCGGCATTCTGTATTACAGAAAAAAATTGGTTCGGAAGTAAGACATTGCCGACATGACACTTTTTGAATTCCTCCATGGCCTTTCTAATAATTTCATGAAACTTCCACACATTTAAGCTTGGTGTGGAAGATGAATCTACATTCATGCGTATAAGGGTTATATATCAGTTAACCATTTGGTTGAAAATGGGTTTCTAGAGCATAACTTTTATTGCACTGTTGGGCACTCAGACAACCAACAAAGATCATTTCCGGCCCGTACACAGGGGGTGCGATTGCAACCCCTTTTGAAAACTAACAAGCACTATGAAACTCGGCGTTTTGATTCAACTGTGACTATTAAAGTTGACGTTTTCTATGAAAAAGTCTATTTCGCACCCCCCTTAGGATTGCACTCAAAACCAGAATTGTGGTTTAATAGGGAATAGAGCTTATGCAGTGACCCCAATATATTTATAAAATGCCAATTGACATAAAATCATTCAATCAATAGAAATGTTCCTACATGTGTTATACATGTACTTCATGAAACTTCCTTTGAAAAAAAAAGAAATCGGGGAAACTGTTTATTGGCTGTATTAAATATTGCAAAATAGCAAGTGTTGAATTTTGAACTGCAGTTGATTGAAGAAGGAAAAGGTTGTGTACACTTTTTGCACATAAAACTAAGTATCTAACATACATGTTCTTATAATTACAATATATGCATTTATATATGGTATTTGTGTCCTCTCTGCAACTATTACAGTAAGATTGGAGCTTCTAGACTAAGTTAAACAAAACAGGAAATAAAATTAAATTCATACCGGTATGTTGTACAAAATGTACGTGTACAAACATGTATGTGGATTTGTCACTTTATCATCACATAATGACAAAGTATCATCACATAATGAAGAAGTACCATCACATAATGACAAAGTATCATCATAATGACGAAGTATCATCACATAATGACAAAGTATCACCACATAATGAAGAAGTATCATCACATAATGACAAAGTACCATCACATAATGTAAAAGTATCATCACAGAATGAAGAAGTATCATCACATAATGAAACACATCATCATAAGGCAGCTATGGCGTTCCATATGAAACCATCCAATTCCGACATAGACCTGCATATTAGACATGTATGATTTAAATTAACACCTTGAACAATAAAGACAACACAACTGTTAATAATTATTATAGATATGTTCCTTTCATTGCATCATGTACGTGTGCTGATTGCTGCAGTAAAAACTTTAAATTTTGTGCAAATCTGGCAATCATTTGCTTAAATCAAAAAAATTAACCAAGGAATAGGAGTACTTTAATTCCTTGATTTAATATTTTATGCATATATATTAAAAAGCTCTAAACTTCATTCATGTGACGGTTTTCCTTTTTAAAATATTATCTGATGAAAAAATGCATTGTTAAAAATTGGAAAATGTATATTCGTTCGTTGGGTATTTACTTAAAATTATAATGAAAAAAATTGCCACCGAAATTATGTATATTTATTGCTAATATCGGTTTATCCTTAATATCCCCTATCAAAAGCACATTCCTACTATACTAGCAAACGATTTCGGTTCCCCCTTGTGCGTCAATTCCGGTTAGCTCGCATGTAATTCTTTTCCGGAAATATCGTTGATTAGATTTGATCGGATTTTTTGCATTGATCTTAGAAAAATTAAAACTTTTAAATAAGATCAAGTTGTTATGACCGTTTTAGTTGCACTTTAACAACTTATAATCATGTAGGTCGTGTTCTATGTTACTACCCGACCGTAAGACCAGAGGAAGGTTTAGTACCTCGGTGCCAAAAATATCTGGTTTAACCCACAATTTCATTTGCCGAAATACCCGTACGTACCAAGCTATATAGGGACATTGCGATATTCAACTTCTTCATAATAAACTACATACATTTATGATTCAAGCCTAATCCTAAAGAGTCAATGAAAAATCTCATTCTTGACAAAGTAATCACAAAAGACAATTAGTATAAATTCGACAATTACAAACATCAGCTTTGATAAAGATTCCTGGCTTGGGACAGACACTTTTAAAATGTGGCGAGGTAAACTATTTTTTAGGCCCAACTTCCCCCTATTGATAATCATAATTCAAAGCACAAACTAAAATACATTAATAATCAAATCGATAGAAGTTCAGTCAACAAGAGAGAATCTTAGACAAAAGGACAAAAGGACAACAAGAACAATAAAACATACAAAAGATAAAAAAATGTTAGCCGTAGCTCACAAATGAATAATGAAGAAAATGAGATGTGGAATAAGTGTACGCGACACAACCTACAATATAAACGTAAAGTTAAAACATCCACAATGGAAAACAGTCAGCAGCCTTCAATGTGACCAGCGGTCGCTGCTCGCAGTTTTTTAATTAGCCCCTGGATTGAAAATAAAGCTGAAATTTGAGGTGCAAATCTACATAAGTCATAAATGTTCTGTTAAAATTTCTTGAAAATTCATTGCAAGGTTAAGGAGGAGTTGCGAATTCGCACAAAACGTTGGTATGCTAAGCTGTAATCGACATACATACCAACGGACTACCGTACAACTATATGCATCCCACTTTTCAAGTGGAGAAATTAAAAAACGTGGTGACTTCAAATTCAAAAACCGATGGACTGTCACTATCTTTCTTGTGTAGCAGTATTTCGTCCGCCCTGGATAATTAAGAAATGAAAAGTTTCAAAATACTCTGCTCTTATAATTCAATTGTCTTTTCGTCTATCACAACTCTTAAATTAGTTTCCGCTTAAAAGCTTTATTTCAAAATCACTCTGTTTTTTTTTAACCCAACTTAAATAAAGTAGTTCTCACAACAAGACTTAATTAAGAGTTCTAAGGAAAGTGAAAAACAAAACAAAACAAAAACAAGTTAATCATTCGAAGTCAAGTTCTGAAGGAAAATATAAGCTTTAGATGAAATCTTGCCCAGTCAGTAAGCATGGTAAGTAGACACTTCACTATATAGATCCATTTAATGCCACCGCATATTTTCAAAGTACAATAAATGGGCTCTCAGAGCAGAAAGAGTTCTAGAGATGCAATGGGTAGACCGTAGGTCCATCGGCATGTGGACATGCCCTAGCATTAATCATTCTTGCCTAAGTTACATAAAAGTAGACGTGGTTAGTCAGGCGAAGGTCATCAGTATTCATGTGACCACGGAGTTGTGATCTATACCTCCATGGTATTACATTTAGAAAAAAAAAGCTTAGGATGGAGAGTATGGATGAAGGTTTCCTCAATTCTGTATTCTTAGAATTTTTCCATAGCTTTTATTCTTTTTTTTTTTTCATTTTGCTCGTGATTCTTTATGCTTCAAGGGTTACTATTCTCTATTCTTCACTTTATGGGTCATTTTTCTGTATCTAGTCATTATATTCCCGATTCCCAGAGCAGAAAAGAGAAACGCGACGTGTGTGCAATAGCAGACTGCAGGAACCGTTTACTCTCCTTGAGAACCTGAGTTCACTCTCGTAACGACTAGAGTTCGAGTTGTTAATTGATAATCAGTAGTTTTTGTGTTTCCGTTTTTATATTGTCATGTCCTTGTTTGTGTTTACTGGTTTTGTCTCTGCCCTTTCGGACTTTGACATTCAAATGCTCCGTTGGTACCTCAGCTTCTTTCTTCGAAACCCCAACATGACATGGCATATGAACCGTAGGTGTTTGTTTGGGTCTTGAATATATTTGTTCATTGTGCTTTTACATTTATAAAGAAAATATGAAATTCGCTATATTACTATAAAGATACTGGACCAAAACGCAGAAACGTGATACGAACACAGAAAACCAGAAATTGTAAAGATGCGAATCTAGACGGCATCCCTTAACACGTGTGAGCTTTCGTAGATACAAATAGAACCAAAGACGCTCTGGTCAACATTTGCAATGCCAAAGTAAAATAAAAATATATGAATACGGTAGTAAACCTAAGGGTACGGAGTAACAGTAACCATGCATTGCTTAGAAGTGGAAATATCTTAAGATTTTTTTTACTTTATAGAATTCATAATTATGATGTATCTCTAACACATATACATGTATGTGTTAATGATATGGATCTATTATTGCCTTTGCATTATTCTTTGTTGTTTATCCCATTGACTGGTATGCTATAGCAGACAGGAACCGATTACTCTTCCGGAGCACCTGAGTTCACTCTTGTTACCGACTTGAGTTAGCGTTGTTGATTTCTGATCGGTTGATTTTGTGTTTCTTTGTGCTGTTCTTGTTCGTGTTTACCGGTTTTGTCGTTGCAAAAACAAATTATTTCAACTGCCTGTGATGCGCGTATTCTATATCTAAACGGGATATTCTAGCTAAAAGTTCTCAGGCAAAATGAAACAAGAATACGAATGGCACAGTAAACAACATCATCGGCTGAATAAAAAACTCAATGAGATTAAAGCTCCGATTTAACCAATGCTGAAAATTCAACTGAAGAAAAGTGTTACTGGATGCCATACTGTGTTATCTCCTGTAGACGCTAACCGCATGATTCGACCATCTTGGTGATCTGAAAAAAATGAAATAAAACAACAAAAAACATACATACAAAAAAACGTCTCAGACATGGAAATGAATAATGCGAAGAGCACCAGTATAAAAAAAAACCAATAAAACAAACATGCAAAGGAATGATAATATGATAATATGATAATAATTCAAAAATGATATTTTTACTTAGTAATGAGGACACTGATATACTAACTGCCACTTCCAGATTTATACTGGATAAAGATATCAGTAAATTAATATTTTCGATATATGTTATTCAATTTCTGAACATTAACATCTTAGTTGATTGTATCACCATGTTGTCTGTTGTATAATTATTTTATGTGTAATCTATCAATTATGTTCTTTTCCTCTATATAGACAATAGTTTATTTAAGTCTCACCTCTCACTTTTGTGTTTCGTGATTTGCATGTTCATGATGATTATTTTTCGTTCATGGTATTTTTTATTGTTCATCAAGAAATCATAAAATTTGAGGACTTCTCAATTTTCGTCTACTCCTTGCAGTGTTGTACTGTTTCAAGAACACAAACCTGTCAAAGCTGTCAAAAACTGAGCGAAATTCAGGAATTTTCCTTCATTAACGAATAATATTTTTATTCTTTATTTATCCTGCATCAAGATCAGCAAGAATTATTTTCCGTTCATCGTGAAAGCCACTTTTTATTTGCCGTTCAGCCATGCACAGTACCCCCCTTTACTACCCTCATTGATACTCCTTTGCTTCATGCATACTGCATTTGTACAGTATTCATGAAATAAATTCTTTTATCTTTACAGATTTATTGGCTTTTAACAGATACAGACAGGCATGATGTTTTTGCTCATAAAATGAAAAGGACACCTGGCGACTTTGCAAACATTCAACTGATTGCAATAGATTAAGGAGCAACATTTATTTGGTGCATGTGCATAATGTAATATCAAACATAGAAATTACAAACATCATACAGTATGGATATAATATGAACTCTTCAGGCTGCATCATTCAAGGAGCAAAGGAGCTGTTTCAGATAAAAGTAAAATATATAATCAATTTTCTTTGTTTATTTCATGATATGAAAACTGGATTGCAAGGGACGGGGAGAATCGGCATTCTGTATTACAGAAAAAAATTGGTTCGGAAGTAAGACATTGCCGACATGACACTTTTTGAATTCCTCCATGGCCTTTCTAATAATTTCATGAAACTTCCACACATTTAAGCTTGGTGTGGAAGATGAATCTACATTCATGCGTATAAGGGTTATATATCAGTTAACCATTTGGTTGAAAATGGGTTTCTAAAGCATAACTTTTATTGCACTGTTGGGCACTCAGACAACCAACAAAGATCATTTCCGGCCCGTACACAGGGGGTGCGATTGCAACCCCTTTTGAAAACTAACAAGCACTATGAAACTCGGCGTTTTGATTCAACTGTGACTATTAAAGTTGACGTTTTCTATGAAAAAAGTCTATTTCGCACCCCCCTTAGGATTGCACTCAAAACCAGAATTGTGGTTTAATAGGGAATAGAGCTTATGCAGTGACCCCAATATATTTATAAAATGCCAATTGACATAAAATCATTCAATCAATAGAAATGTTCCTACATGTGTTATACATGTACTTCATGAAACTTCCTTTGAAAAAAAAAGAAATCGGGGAAACTGTTTATTGGCTGTATTAAATATTGCAAAATAGCAAGTGTTGAATTTTGAACTGCAGTTGATTGAAGAAGGAAAAGGTTGTGTACACTTTTTGCACATAAAACTAAGTATCTAACATACATGTTCTTATAATTACAATATATGCATTTATATATGGTATTTGTGTCCTCTCTGCAACTATTACAGTAAGATTGGAGCTTCTAGACTAAGTTAAACAAAACAGGAAATAAAATTAAATTCATACCGGTATGTTGTACAAAATGTACGTGTACAAACATGTATGTGGATTTGTCACTTTATCATCACATAATGACAAAGTATCATCACATAATGAAGAAGTACCATCACATAATGACAAAGTATCATCATAATGACGAAGTATCATCACATAATGACAAAGTATCACCACATAATGAAGAAGTATCATCACATAATGACAAAGTACCATCACATAATGTAAAAGTATCATCACAGAATGAAGAAGTATCATCACATAATGAAACACATCATCATAAGGCAGCTATGGCGTTCCATATGAAACCATCCAATTCCGACATAGACCTGCATATTAGACATGTATGATTTAAATTAACACCTTGAACAATAAAGACAACACAACTGTTAATAATTATTATAGATATGTTCCTTTCATTGCATCATGTACGTGTGCTGATTGCTGCAGTAAAAACTTTAAATTTTGTGCAAATCTGGCAATCATTTGCTTAAATCAAAAAATTTAACCAAGGAATAGGAGTACTTTAATTCCTTGATTTAATATTTTATGCATATATATTAAAAAGCTCTAAACTTCATTCATGTGACGGTTTTCCTTTTTAAAATATTATCTGATGAAAAAATGCATTGTTAAAAATTGGAAAATGTATATTCGTTCGTTGGGTATTTACTTAAAATTATAATGAAAAAAATTGCCACCGAAATTATGTATATTTATTGCTAATATCGGTTTATCCTTAATATCCCCTATCAAAAGCACATTCCTACTATACTAGCAAACGATTTCGGTTCCCCCTTGTGCGTCAATTCCGGTTAGCTCGCATGTAATTCTTTTCCGGAAATATCGTTGATTAGATTTGATCGGATTTTTTGCATTGATCTTAGAAAAATTAAAACTTTTAAATAAGATCAAGTTGTTATGACCGTTTTAGTTGCACTTTAACAACTTATAATCATGTAGGTCGTGTTCTATGTTACTACCCGACCGTAAGACCAGAGGAAGGTTTAGTACCTCGGTGCCAAAAATATCTGGTTTAACCCACAATTTCATTTGCCGAAATACCCGTACGTACCAAGCTATATAGGGACATTGCGATATTCAACTTCTTCATAATAAACTACATACATTTATGATTCAAGCCTAATCCTAAAGAGTCAATGAAAAATCTCATTCTTGACAAAGTAATCACAAAAGACAATTAGTATAAATTCGACAATTACAAACATCAGCTTTGATAAAGATTCCTGGCTTGGGACAGACACTTTTAAAATGTGGCGAGGTAAACTATTTTTTAGGCCCAACTTCCCCCTATTGATAATCATAATTCAAAGCACAAACTAAAATACATTAATAATCAAATCGATAGAAGTTCAGTCAACAAGAGAGAATCTTAGACAAAAGGACAACAAGAACAAACGGGACGATAGGGTTCCCTTTAGAACACTCGAAGTTACATACAACTAGCTAAGAAGCATCTACCGACTGATGTAAAAAAATCATCAAATATATCGATTTTAAATCCAATGAGTTGGAAATGTATCATTACGCAAAACCGACACACTTGATCAAGCATACTTTATTGCAGAATGAAAATGTAATAACAAGACAATAAAACATACAAAAGATAAAAAAATGTTAGCCGTAGCTCACAAATGAATAATGAAGAAAATGAGATGTGGAATAAGTGTACGCGACACAACCTACAATATAAACGTAAAGTTAAAACATCCACAATGGAAAACAGTCAGCAGCCTTCAATGTGACCAGCGGTCGCTGCTCGCAGTTTTTTAATTAGCCCCTGGATTGAAAATAAAGCTGAAATTTGAGGTGCAAATCTACATAAGTCATAAATGTTCTGTTAAAATTTCTTGAAAATTCATTGCAAGGTTAAGGAGGAGTTGCGAATTCGCACAAAACGTTGGTATGCTAAGCTGTAATCGACATACATACCAACGGACTACCGTACAACTATAAGCATCCCACTTTTCAAGTGGAGAAATTAAAAAACGTGGTGACTTCAAATTCAAAAACCGATGGACTGTCACTATCTTTCTTGTGTAGCAGTATTTCGTCCGCCCTGGATAATTAAGAAATGAAAAGTTTCAAAATACTCTGCTCTTATAATTCAATTGTCTTTTCGTCTATCACAACTCTTAAATTAGTTTCCACTTAAAAGCTTTATTTCAAAATCACTCTGTTTTTTTTAACCCAACTTAAATAAAGTAGTTCTCACAACAAGACTTAATTAAGAGTTCTAAGGAAAGTGAAAAACAAAACAAAACAAAAACAAGTTAATCATTCGAAGTCAAGTTCTGAAGGAAAATATAAGCTTTAGATGAAATCTTGCCCAGTCAGTAAGCATGGTAAGTAGACACTTCACTATAAAGATCCATTTAATGCCACCGCATATTTTCAAAGTACAATAAATGGGCTCTCAGAGCAGAAAGAGTTCTAGAGATGCAATGGGTAGACCGTAGGTCCATCGGCATGTGGACATGCCCTAGCATTAATCATTCTTGCCTAAGTTACATAAAAGTAGACGTGGTTAGTCAGGCGAAGGTCATCAGTATTCATGTGACCACGGAGTTGTGATCTATACCTCCATGGTATTACATTTAGAAAAAAAAAGCTTAGGATGGAGAGTATGGATGAAGGTTTCCTCAATTCTGTATTCTTAGAATTTTTCCATAGCTTTTATTCTTTTTTTTTTTTCATTTTGCTCGTGATTCTTTATGCTTCAAGGGTTACTATTCTCTATTCTTCACTTTATGGGTCATTTTTCTGTATCTAGTCATTATATTCCCGATTCCCAGAGCAGAAAAGAGAAACGCGACGTGTGTGCAATAGCAGACTGCAGGAACCGTTTACTCTCCTTGAGAACCTGAGTTCACTCTCGTAACGACTAGAGTTCGAGTTGTTAATTGATAATCAGTAGTTTTTGTGTTTCCGTTTTTATATTGTCATGTCCTTGTTTGTGTTTACTGGTTTTGTCTCTGCCCTTTCGGACTTTGACATTCAAATGCTCCGTTGGTACCTCAGCTTCTTTCTTCGAAACCCCAACATGACATGGCATATGAACCGTAGGTGTTTGTTTGGGTCTTGAATATATTTGTTCATTGTGCTTTTACATTTATAAAGAAAATATGAAATTCGCTATATTACTATAAAGATACTGGACCAAAACGCAGAAACGTGATACGAACACAGAAAACCAGAAATTGTAAAGATGCGAATCTAGACGGCATCCCTTAACACGTGTGAGCTTTCGTAGATACAAATAGAACCAAAGACGCTCTGGTCAACATTTGCAATGCCAAAGTAAAATAAAAATATATGAATACGGTAGTAAACCTAAGGGTACGGAGTAACAGTAACCATGCATTGCTTAGAAGTGGAAATATCTTAAGATTTTTTTTACTTTATAGAATTCATAATTATGATGTATCTCTAACACATATACATGTATGTGTTAATGATATGGATCTATTATTGCCTTTGCATTATTCTTTGTTGTTTATCCCATTGACTGGTATGCTATAGCAGACAGGAACCGATTACTCTTCCGGAGCACCTGAGTTCACTCTTGTTACCGACTTGAGTTAGCGTTGTTGATTTCTGATCGGTTGATTTTGTGTTTCTTTGTGCTGTTCTTGTTCGTGTTTACCGGTTTTGTCGTTGCAAAAACAAATTATTTCAACTGCCTGTGATGCGCGTATTCTATATCTAAACGGGATATTCTAGCTAAAAGTTCTCAGGCAAAATGAAACAAGAATACGAATGGCACAGTAAACAACATCATCGGCTGAATAAAAAACTCAATGAGATTAAAGCTCCGATTTAACCAATGCTGAAAATTCAACTGAAGAAAAGTGTTACTGGATGCCATACTGTGTTATCTCCTGTAGACGCTAACCGCATGATTCGACCATCTTGGAGATCTGAAAAAAATGAAATAAAACAACAAAAAACATACATACAAAAAAACGTCTCAGACATGGAAATGAATAATGCGAAGAGCACCAGTATAAAAAAAAAACCAATAAAACAAACATGCAAAGGAATGATAATATGATAATATGATAATAATTCAAAAATGATATTTTTACTTAGTAATGAGGACACTGATATACTAACTGCCACTTCCAGATTTATACTGGATAAAGATATCAGTAAATTAATATTTTCGATATATGTTATTCAATTTCTGAACATTAACATCTTAGTTGATTGTATCACCATGTTGTCTGTTGTATAATTATTTTATGTGTAATCTATCAATTATGTTCTTTTCCTCTATATAGACAATAGTTTATTTAAGTCTCACCTCTCATAAATTACATTACATATATACACATACATAAAACATATTGAACAAAATAAAAAGTAGTAACAGAGAGCCACTCTTAAAAGAGTTATGAGAGACTATTTAAAATAGTTTAAAAGTCTATTATATACAAATACAATGATAAAATCATTTTTTATATAAAACATTTGTTCTTATCATTAAAATATCATGGCAGATTTTGGCAGTATAAAAACATACATCTTCATTTTGAAATAAAAATATAAATTTCTCCTCTTCTGATAAATTCATAAAATCTGAATTAATTGCATAAGCTGTATTAAAAAGATCAGATCGTAATTCAGAGTACATTGGACATTTCATTAAAACATGAAATTCATTCTCAATACAATTATGTAAAATACACTGGTTGTTAAAACAAACTCTATTTTCAACATCTAGACCTTGGTATCTGCCAGTTTCAATCTTAATGGGCGCAACCCCACATCTAAATTTGGCATAGGCACTTCTATATCTTCCAGGCATATTTACACTTAAATATCTCTCTACACCATACTCATTTTTAAACAATCTATACGTTCGAAGTTTACTTTGATTATTAACAATCAGTGAATTATGCCATTCATTCTTATATATATCAAAAGATGTATTCTCAATACTTCTTATTACACCTTTACCAAAAATAAAATCAGTGTTACATAGATGTGCTAAATTAAGTTCTCTGAATTTACTTTGAACTCTAAAATTCCAGTTCTTAATTCTATTGTTACAACATCTATTTGCCCATAAAAATACCTTTCTATTTATTCTATCATTACACATTTTTGTATATCGAGACCATGTTCTAAAAATACAAGACCATTGATTAATAATACAAGGCTTCCAGCCCATATCACCATATAATGATAAATTTGGAGTATATCTACCAACTCCCATAAAAAATCTCATTAGTAGTGTCAAAAGGCCGATTCTGCCCCACATGCAGAAATCCTGCATAAAATCCCAACCCCGACGGCCAAATGCAAACGGACGGCATTCCTATTGAGCATAGGGTAAATACAAGAATTATGTCTTTCGTACAGAATGGATTCTTTGATGGGGATGACTTCATCAGCGAAGACGCCTTCCAGGAGAAGGTGCAGGACCAGAATCAGGAAGCACTCAAATGGAAGGATTTACCCACCGGGTTGATCTATAAAATCTTGGAGGTGGTAGAAGTGGATGGGAAATTCGGCAAAAGCAAAATCCTCACCCTGAAGGATCGAGACGGAGAGACCACAAGGGTATGGGCCTGCCCCACGCTTAACAAAGAGAAGGGCTCCTTGCAAGGAGCTTACGTCCGGAGCACGGGATTCAAGGTCAGCAAAAAATCTAACCAGCAATATCTCTCGTACGATCTGGTGAGGAAGTAAAAAAAAAAAATCTGGGGGTAGGGGTTCGAAATTTCTCAATCCAAATAACTGGATTGGGAAATTTTTTTTTGTCACTTGAAACTTTGATTCGGAGGATTTTGGAATAAGCGCGGGGAGCGAGGCGTAGCCGAGCGAGGCGCGCGTTGGAAGAATCCTCCCTATGGCGCATGCGTAGTGAGGTCTTCACTAAAAGAGGTGGTGGAAGGTTTTCGCAACTGATCTTTCTCATCGTAGTAATTCTTCAGGCAGATGACTGGGGTGGGGGCCTGGGACTGATAAGATCTCGCCAATCGTAAAGTATCACGATGCTTTTTCACCTTCTTGGTGATGCGCTTGGAGGTTAGCGAGAGAACGAGTGTGAAGATGGCACTCAGGCAAGCGAGGGAACCCAATGGGAGAGAGGCAGGGATGCCTACACCAGTCAAAGCGGATCCCATGGTGCCACTTGTCAGCAAAAGACTGCCGACGGAGCACGCACCTAGTCCGATGGAAACCGCCTTATCCAGTCGCTTATAGATCCGCAGCATGCGGGCGTATTTGCAGATCTCAGCTTCCAGAAAATCCTCGATCGTAGCATCCACTTCATCACTCATTTATCTATATCTATAGGAGCATGCCCAAGATGGGAATGCTTTTGAAGGGGCTATTAGGTCCAAGGATCAGCCCACTTCCGTCGTAGATCTGACGTCCGCTCTTCAAGTACAATCCATCGCCGTACGTATTGGGCAAAGTGCCTGGACTCAAATACAGACCACGACCATGAGGTTTCACGCAGCATACTTTCCCACCCTTCTTCAGGTACAATCCAGATCCCACGGCCTTTTGGATGGCTGCGCTTCCCAAACCGCTCAATGCTCCCACGCCCAAAGCAGGTAGCACGGTTTTGGCCAGCATGGGTAGTGCAGCAGAGGCGAGACCTGCCAGCATGGGGAGGAATCCACCTTCTTTCTGCACGTTACGCCTCACCTGCTTCGAACTCATCTCCAAGACCATACCACCCTTACCACTCTGCAAGAGCTTGGCGATGCGTTGGATCTGACGGTGGGTGAGGAGCATCTTATGCTCGCCGGATAGGTTGGAATGCGACAATCGGACGCTCACGGGGCAACCGTTCTTTGCCGCACGCTGGATCTTCTCTGCCTGACCTTTCGTCAAGTTCAAACCATACTCTTGATAATCCATTTATTTATACCTCACGCAGATGGAAGCGGATGGTGAGATTTTCTCCTCGCAGATCAATCGGGCGAGCGTCTTGATCGGTCAGATACGTCTGCATGCGATCGATGGTCCTCAGAGTCACGGGTAAGTAGACAAGATTCTTGGGAGTCTGGATGATCTTCATGCCGGGATCGACGGCGGGAAAGAAGCTATAGATTGTGGACTGCTGCGTGCCGTTGACGTAGCTTCCGTGGATGATATCGCTATTCACGAGGATGCTATTGATGCTGATGATATTGACGATGTTCTCGCCTTCCGCGTAGCCATTAGTGCTTCGATCGTAGGCATACGTCCGACGCTCGAATCCAAGCACCGGACTGATGCTATTGGGCACGTCGAAATCCACTTGATAATTTCTGGCGAGAGTGAGGGTCGCTCTCAGCGTCGCGCGATTGGCATCGAGAAGGATCTTAGCCTTATGCTTATTGAGCCGCAGTTGCCGCTGGATCTCATCATTGATATCGTCGATTCCATAGGAGCCAGTGCTCAGCTCGATGGGAAACCAGCTTGCCCCTTCATCGGGAGAATAGCGGAAGGAATTATTTCCCGCATGAATATTGGGGATGGAGTAGTAGGTCTCCAGATTCACGAGAGCCATCTCGTAAGATTTTTCTTCGCGCAGCTGGAGGGGCGGATTGAAGCGAGTCAAGACCTGACTATCGTTTCCAGAGACGATGAAGGAGAATCCGTGCTTGGGCTCCGTATTGGTGACGATTTGCCGCAAAAGTGAAGCGTCCATTTATCTAACCCACCTCAGAAGACGACGCTCATCTTCTGGCCGTCGGATTCGAATTGGAGGATTCGATCGGAAATGACCAGGGCGAAGGCTTGAGTATTGGCAGGGACGTTGCGCTCGAATTCGGCTCGGATCTGGATATCCACCGTCGACTCTTTCAGCCGCTCGGACTGATGGCTCACGTCGATGACGAATAGGGGATAGAGATCGATGAAGTCGGAGGGATTGATGCCACCATTGCTGAGCAGACTTTCCATGCTATGGAATTTCTTGCGGAATTCGGCAGCCTCCTTATAGACCCTGGCGACCCTGCATTGGGTGAAGCCGGCATTGAAGTCCACGGCGGGATAGCGCTCCGCATTGAGAGTCACGTGGATATTTCGCAATCGACAGTGGTCAAAGACGGCGGCATTATGCAGCTGATCGTTATCCCTTTCGGTTTGAAAGGCGACGATGATCCATCGCGGTTTTTCTCGCCCGCTTTTAGCGGCTAGACGCCAGTGAAATTGCGAAGTCTGGGGCACGGCTATGGAGTCGCACTGCCTCATGCGAAATCCGCAATCGATCTTGGTCTTGCTCTGGATGGTCTTATAGAGCCGCAGCTTCTTTTCGTCGGACGGGATGACGTGGGGGACGAACCAGGAGACCTTGCTCAAGACTATCTTGGCCACGTCGTTGAGGGCAGCGGCTCGGAGGATAGCATTGGCATCCGAATCGCGCACCAGGGAAAGCTCGTGCTTGAATCCGTAGACGATCTTATCATAGTCCTCGGCAAAGCCAAAGACGTGCTTGAGAGGGATGGAGAAGGAAAAGGATCCCTTATTGGTTGGCTTGGTGATGATATATCCGTGGCGTGCCGCGAATCCGACGTTATCTGCCTCAGCATCGGCCGTGGAGTCCTTAAACCATAGCTGGTTGAGGCCTTGCGATTTGGAAAAGTCGTCGGGATACGTCAGCATCCCTAGCATGGTGGTTGCGATACCCGGATCGTTGAGATGCTCGATCTGTTGGCCGGAAAGTCGGTAGCTAATGCTTCGGAAGAGAAACATGACACCGTTATGGACGAGCGATACGAGATCGGCGTCAGCATACGCAGTGCCATCATTCTTCTGAAGTCGGCCTTCGATCAAGAGATAGCTTTCGGAGGGATGAAGGAAGAGATCCTGAGTCTCGATATTGATGCGTATCTCTGCGCCGGCATTATTCAGCTGCGCCCCGGCTTGAGGTTCGTATTCGTGAACCTGATATTCCTGGAGACTTTCATCGAAAGTCAGTCCTTCGGTGATAGAGAGCATATCGGCCATCATATATTTATCTATAGCGCTGGACGAAGTCGTGGATGGTGGCGATGCCCCCGCCCGAGATGAGATTATTGAGACGGGTCTGCTGCTGTGGGGTTCTCTTGGTGGGTGGTGCTTGAGGCTTCTTTTTGCGGGTCACTCGATTGACGACGTGGTCCACCGCCTTACTCGCACCTTTCTCCACACCTTTCAGGGCAGCATTGGAGGCGGCGCTCACGGCCTTGCTTCCCAACGTCTTTGCGGCGGAGGAGGAAAGCACCCGTCCAGCCAGATTGGCGATCGTATCGAAAAGACCTTTTCCGCCGACGGCATACTTTCGACGATATCCGTGATTCACTACTAAAGGCATCGTAAATTTATTTAGAGGAGTTTCCGATGCAGCTTCTCGTACTCACTCCTGCTGATATGACCGGACTTCCTCATGGCATCGAGGATGGCCACGATTTCGTTGCGCACCCCATTATTTCCAGCCTGGTAGGCAGCAGCGCAAAGATCGAGGCGATCCAGCAACTGGTCGAAGCACGTGGGGAGGAAGACGGTCGAAACCCCACTCCCATACTTATCCTGCTTATAGAGGTAGGAGACGATCTCCTTCCATTTCCGACTTTTGCTGGCCTTGGGGGTCTGCGAGAGCGAAGAATTGCCTTGATACATGGCATTGGATGCTCGCAGGATTTCACCATAGGTATGCAAGTCCTCCACGTCGAAATCTTTGGGATTCTTCAGGACCATGAGCTCCCACAGGCCGGGGGTTCCCTCATAGCGCTCGCCATCGACGAGGATATCGTTTCCATCGAAGGTGACGGGCAGACTTCCGATCATGATGCTGCCGTCTTCCACTCGCAGTCCAAAGGTATGGTCAGCCTTGGGAGTCATACTGAGCTGAAGATAGTGGGTGGCTCGCGGACCGAGGTTGGTTTTCAATGCTTGCTCGATGGCAAGCGGATCGTCGTCACCCTCGGCGGCAGGGAGAGGAGGAGGAAGGGCAGGCACCGGGGCGGGCAGAGCGAGTGGGATATCTTCAATCTTTTTGGTGATCTGGGAGGCAGTCTCCTTCTGCGTCTCGACCACGGGCTTGAAAATCTTGGAGAGATCGCGGCTCAGTCCGATCTTATCCAGGCGACGCTGCATATCGCTAGCCTGGATGCTGCGCTTCGTCTCTTGCAAATCTCTGGCAAGCGCCTCACGCTGCTTGGGATCGGTGATCTTGATAAACGTCATTTTATTTATAGCATCGCCCAACGCCCCATAGCGTTGAGACGAACGCCCCTAAGCGATGGATCGATCGCCCCATAGCGTTGGAACGAACGCCCCTAAGCGATGAATTGATCACCCCCAACGCCCCATAGCGTTGAAACGAACGCCCCTAAACGATGGATCGATCGCCCCATAGCGTTGGAACGAACGCCCCTAAGCGATGAATCGATCGCCCCATGCTTTTTGCCTCCTACCTCAGCAGGATGCAAAAACCATGGATTTACCCCTCCTACGCACTCTCCATGCATTTGGAGGAGCAGAAGGGCTTGGATGACCCTTGCACTCCATCGATGCGATCAGACTCCCCCACCATCCTCACTTTTACGCCTGACCAGAGAGTGATAAATTTTGGAACGTATATAGTCTCCTCGCGGATATTGTGCAGAGCCTTGCCACGGGGGATCGCGACTCCACACCGGCAGCATGCCTCAGGGAAAAGCTTCGAATGCCTCTTGCACTTATCACTGCCCGATATGGAGGGATACGTGCACTGATGGCTGCGGACGGTCTTGATGCAGCACGGGGGTCCGGGCGCTGGCTTAGGTTTCCGGCGGGAGTGAGAATTATAGGTCCTTCCTTCGAAATCCTGATCATCGAAGCGGCTAGCGTACTTTTCAGCCCCGCATCTACTGCAGCTATGGCCTGGGATCTCATGGTTGATGAGCACACGCTCCCACCGGTGCTTGCATCTAGGGGATATAGGGGGTGGTAGTGGTGACTTTGGAGCATTCTCCCAATCCAAGTCCCGTTGATTCTCCAGGAAAAATTCCTTCAAGTGATTCATTCTTTATCTTAGACTCGATAGAAATCGTCTAGATTGCATCGATATTTCCCATTCGTCTTGGGGCTCGTGAGATCGATGGTCATGAATCCGTGAGGCTTGGCCCAGCAGTGGTCGCATAGGGCATCGAATTGAGCCGGGGTGAGATCGCCGCAATGGTCCCGGCGGATATGATCGCGATTCTTGGCATCCTGCTCGAAGAGGCAGATGAAATTGGCATTCTCCCGAATCGATTGCCGCGGGAGCTTGAAGTAATTTTGGCAGAGGTAGAAGCAGTCAACGTTATTATGGCGACCGCGCACGTAGTAGTCTTCACACTTGCTCTGCTTGCTCAGCATCAGATCGTCGAAGACCATGAGATTTTTGCGAGTGGGATCGAGATCTCGGGGATCGGGCACGTCGCTCGCTTCCTCGAAGAAGAAAGCTTCGATGCCGCTAGGCTTGGGCGGTGGCTTCATCGTCTGCACCACGTCGACCAGAGAGTGGGGATAGCGATCCTTGATGGAGAGAAGGTCGCGGATATCGTCTTTCGAAAATCCTTTCCCCAACGCCTGCCGCAGCAGCTGATAGATGGGCTGGTGGAGTGATTTTCCGAAGACGTAGAGTCGATCGTAGTCGAGCCATCCATCGCGCAGGAGGAGATTATTCAGCAGAGTCGTCTTGCCGCAGTCCGACTTCCCGATGATCAGTCCTCGGATGGATCGCTGCGGGAGGAGATAATGATTATTCCGACGACTCACGGCGGGCTCATCATAGGTAAGGTCTTCAACGTCCATTTATCTATATAAAATGGGAATGTATTGCTTGAAGTGCAAGAAGAAGACGGAGACGAATAATCGCGCCGTGATCACGAGCGATGACGGACGGCGGCGCCGAAAGGTGGGAACCTGCGTCGAGTGCGGTGCGCGAAAGTCGCAATTCATCAAGACGGAGGAGGGCGCCGGGCTCGTGAATAAGATGATCAATCAGCTGCCCGTCGAGATGCATCTGCCGGGGCATAATTTCACCGGTCCGGGTACCAGACTCAGCCAGCGACTCAATGCCGACGGCACGCCCAAATCTTGGTCGAGACCCATCAATCGAGTCGATGAGGCAGCCTATCGGCACGATCTTTGCTATACCAAGCACAAGGATACGGCCGCACGCAATTCGATCTGCGATAAGATGATGCTAGCCTCCCTCGATGCCATCCCCAATCCCACTGCACGTGAGCGCCTCGAGCGTGGCATCGTCAGACCCATCATCGGTACCAAAGCACGATTTGGGCTGGGCGTGGGGGAAAAAAAAAAGTCCGATGGTCGGATGAGCTAGCCGAAGAGCTGCATAAGCCAGTCCGACGCAAATTTCAGAAGCGCCGCGTGGTGGTAGGTGGGGTGGACGAAACCTGGGCTGCCGATCTCGTAGATATGAGCGCCTTCTCTCGCGATAACCGAGGCTTCAAATACCTCTTGAGCATCATCGACGTCTTCTCCAAGTACGGCTGGTTGGTGCCACTGAAGGATAAGAAAGGCACCACGGTGCGAGATGCCTTCCGGACCGTCTTCAAGGATCGCACGCCCGAGAAGCTATGGACCGATAAGGGCACGGAATTTTATAATCGCAACGTGAAGGATCTGCTCCGGAAGCATGACGTCGATCTTTACTCCACAGAAAACGAAGAGAAATCGAGCGTCGTTGAGCGCTGGAATCGCACCATGAAGGAGAAGATGTTCAAATACTTCTCGGCCAATTCCACGCGCGCCTACCTCCCTGTTCTGGACGATCTCGTTCGCCAATATAATATCACCAAGCATCGATCCATCAAGATGACCCCCACCGCCGCCAGCCAGAAAGAGCACGAGGCTAAAGTCTTCTGGAATCTCTACGGAGACCTTCCACCCATGCAGCCTCACCGATTCAAAGTTGGCGATCAGGTCCGAATCACCAAGAAGAAGGGCATCTTCGAGAAGGGATACACTCCGCGCTGGACGGAGGAGGTCTTTACCATCGCTCAGGCCCTAGCGACGCAGCCGCCCACCTATCGTCTCAAAGACTACAAGGGTGAGGAAATCCAGGGATCCTTTTACGAGCCCGAGCTCCAGCGCACCGACCAGGATATCTTTCGCATCGAGAAAATCTTGAGCCGACGCATCCGGAATGGGGAGAAAGAAATCCGCGTCAAATGGAGGGGATATCCCAAAACCTTCAATTCCTGGGTCAAGGAGTCCGACTGGCGATGATCCTCCAGGCTTTCCGGTCTCGATTCAAAGGAGACCAGAAAGTTTTGATTTATGCATGCTTCAGCTCGACGAAGACCCTTAATGCGTCTAGATCCTGCTGCAGGCGGTCGTAAAGGGCTTTCGTGATGGGCTCATTATCAGTCATGGGGAGGGGGAGATTTAGCACGTGATATTTCTGCATGTCTAGGTCCGTCGTCATCAAGCCGCCATTCGTCGAGACGCACTCCGACTTATCGACTTTGCCATCTTCTACGGTCATCAGCTTTTTGGTAAGATCTTTGATGGACGCTTCATACTCCCTTTGCATTCGCTTAATGGCCATCTGCATTTGCTTCATTTCCGAATCTAGCTCTTCGAGGTCTTTCATACCGTCTTTCAATTGTTGGTTGACCCATCGCTTCGTCACGGCATCCGAGCTATCTCGGGGCAAACCGAGGCTGGTGATCCGATTATCGTTCATATCGAGATCCTGGAGCATCCGCCAGACGGGCATGCGCTTTCTCGAGTGAGATCCAAACTTATCCATTTATCTATAGTCCGAAGATCACCTCCTCGAGCGTCCGACCTTCCGAAAGGAGCTTCAAGACGTGCAGGCAAAAGTGTCCGCAGACCACGTCGCCGCGCCGCTGGATTTCATCGGTATTATATCGAATCTCCGGCCGCAGATAGTCGATCATCTCGTCGGGCGGAGGCAGGCCGTAAGGATCGAAGTAGACCTTGAATCTTCCGCTCTTATGCCAGCACGTCCAGTGCGTGCCGGGGCCATCGCTATCGTCGTGATTCAGGATGCCGCATTCGATGGGATGAGGCCTGGAAGGTAAGGCATCGCGCATGAATATTCCTTTGAATCGAGGGATGCCTAGCGCTGAGGCGGCTTCCTCAAGCTCTACGTTGGAAAGGGGCTTATGGGGGAGGAGGAGGCCGTGCACGCGTATGCTGCTCATTTATCTAGATATGCCAAATGCAGATGAGGAGGGATGGGCATCCGCACCCGTCAGAGCCTGCTAAGTGTGGGATGGGCATCCGCACCCGTCAGAGCCTGCTAAGTGTGGGATGGGCATCCGCACCCGTCAGAGCCTGCTAAATGCGGAGGGGAGGGGAGTTGCCTCAGCTCACTTGCTGCCGTGAGTGATTCGATAGTGTCCGTGAGCGAGGGTGCTGATGCCATCGGGGAGTATGTGGCGCTTGTCATCTTTGGCGGAGAGAGCGATCTTGTTGATCTGCTCCGTGTAGATCTGGTGGAGATGGCTCCGGATGATATTCATCGGGCGATGGATCTCCTGCTGGGTGTCGAGGCAGCGCTTGTAGTCCTCGAAGGCGATGCTGCGCTTGATGACGCTCTTGGTGACTCCCTTCGCCTTCTTCGTAGCCTTACCGTCGTCCATCTTGAAGGCGTATAGTTTTGCGCGGAGCCCCACGAATTCGGTCATGGTCTTGCCGCCGCACTCGTCCTTGAATTTTCCGATGATCTTCTTATTCACACCAGTGGGGATGCCGGAGGGATGCACGACCGGATAGTTGGACGTATCGAATTTTTCCTGGACGTGTGGCGCGATATCCTTGTAGAAGTCGGCGGTCTGAATTTCGTAGGCTAAGCTGTCTGTGTCGGTGAAGAGCAGCCGGGCCTTATCGCCGTACGTCTTTCTCACGAATCCGTAGTGGAAGTCGTACATCAGGAGCTTCGAGATATCCAAGATGCACGCTCCTAGGTAGACGGGCTTATCGAACTTGAGCTTGGTCTTCTTCATATGGACGGCTGCTAGATTCTCGGTGAAGACGACTCGGCGATCGAAGTTGGGCTTGGCCACCAGCTTCAGGGCCTGCTTTTCGGTTGTGACTAGCCTGACGTCGACGCGCTTTCGGATATTCTCCATCGTCTTGCCGAAGACCGAATTATTCATCAGCTTGAAAAATTCCTTCTCGGAGTCGGTCTTGGCTGCGGCTCGGAGCTTCGTATTCAGCTCGATATACGACTTGAGCCAGGGGGATTGTCTGAATCCTATGATGCGATGGACTTTGACGAGCTTCATGCCCATCGATAAGTAGAGCTTGAGATTTCGATAATGGAGGGTATATTTTTCGCGCTTGCCCAGATGAGGCACGAGCTTGCGCACCTTGTCGATTTCCACGTTTTCTGGCGCGAGAGGGTAGTCGTTATGGGCGTCGTGAAGATCTTGCGGATATTCCAGATCGCATTCCACCATGGCTCCGTACTCGTGATCGTCAGGATACTCCAAGACCTTCTCGATCTCCTCCGGCTCCATCCACTCGAAGTCTCCCGTGGGAAGGGGCTGTGCCATCGCCCAACCGTAGAGATTGTTGGCGTCGAGGTAGGTGAGATATTTGGTGGGTTGGGAGCTATCGTAGTCGGTCATGTAGGGATTATTAGCCTTGCCGTGGCGATGGGAGATCATGGCGACGCCCCCTCTGGTTGCCCTCTCGAACATCAGGAGCATGTCTGGATCGGAGAGCAGCTCCAATCTGACGCCGGTGGTTTTGAGGGCGGCATCGTAGGCTAGCCCTGGGGATGTGAAGTAGTGGGCAGGATCGAGCCCATAGTTTCCCATGCAGATATCCCTGAAATCCTCGAAGATATCCTCCAGTATGGCCACGTCGGATTCTAGGTAGAGATTGTGATAATCTCGCAGGGTCTTGCACTCGAAGGCCTCCCAGACCTTCTGAGCGTGCGCATAGTCCTCATCGCTGATATGCTCACCGGTGAGCGTGCTGAAGAAAGCTTCCTTGGGTGGGAGTTGGGTCTCCTCAAGCTTGGCAGGCCCATCGGCGTAATCGTAGGGATAGACTCCCTTCCTAATCATCAGCTCATATCTGTCGCCAAAGCATTCCCTAACCGCCTTGAATTTATCGGGTGTGAGATTCTTTGCCAGATTTTCGAGGGAGCTGAGCATGAATCTGCACGAGTCGATGAATCTCATTTCCAGACCATCGTCTAGCTGCTTTGAGAAGCTGATATATTTTTCGTCCGTATTGGGGATGCAGGTGATCTTCCCTCCCTTGAATTCCTTCACGAAAAGATGGGCATCGTACCCACTCAGATTGTGCAAGAGGATGGGCACGTGCTTCGGAAGCTGAAAATCTAGATTGCACTGGTTGTGTGCTGCACCCCGATACTTCCCGGTGAGATGGTCATGATCCCGGACCTTATCCCTTTCCAATTCACCCCCGCAAATGTGACAGTGCGTGCTTGCTTCAAAGCTTACCTTGTCCTCGTCGCTCATCACCATCGACTTCTTCTCCTTGCATATCTTGCTGATCGTCTGCACTTCCTCTTCAATGCACTGGACAAATTTCTTAGCCGCATCTTCCCCGCAGTAGACGACCGATTCCTTGTAGTCGCCGTGGGCATACTTCACGCGATAGCAGAAACCTGATGGTCGGTGCTGCTGATACTGCTTCGTGTAGGACTTGGTCGGATCGGGCTGGCAAGTATCGATCTTCTCCGTGAAGCATTCAAAGTCCGCATAGATCGCGAATGGGACTCTCATCTGCTTCTTGTGGTTGTGAAGGGCTATGGCGGATCCTTCCTCCGGCATCTCGATCCTGATGGCATCCTTCTGACTGCAATATTCCAAGTGATCGTCAAGGAGATCCTGTCTGGAGAAGTGGGAGAGGCATCTGCGGCAGAAGAAGAGCTCATGGCCATGCTCTGAAATTTGAGAGCCTAGGAGTCGTGAAAGGCTCTTGATCCAGCAGTAATGCTGCTTGCCTTCGCAGGCCAAGAAAAGAAGATCTACGTGAGTGGGACCCGTATTCTTGGATATTCTGAGGGGGTAGATCTGAAGATCCTCTTCCTCATCTTCACCCTTCTTTACACCATCGAAGCCATAGACGTTGACGTTGATGGCAAGATTCTGCCTTTCAAATTTATCGATTGCCTTGAGCGAAACCGGGAAGTCGATGCCTTCGAATTTTAGCTCATTCTCCCACTTCGCATACTGACTGGGGCGATTGGCATGTTTCTGATCCACCTCCTCATGATGAAGCGCGGAGAGGATAGCCCACTTGAAGCACTCCTGATCCTCATTTTTCACGTTGATGATTGCCTTCTTTTTCGCGAGTGCTGATGGGGTCGGTATGAAGGAAGCCCCCTTGAGCGGCTTGAATTTGTCGAGGTGGATTTCTAGCTTCTCGACGCTGCTGAAAGTCCATCCGCTCCCTTCGCGCATGTACTTTACCATACTTTCCTTAACCTTCTCCACCATGATCGCAATCTCCTGATCAAGGTCGTTAGATTCCACGAGCATTGTCGTCCGTGATCTGAAAGGAGTGGTGACGTAGATATTCTCCCCTTTCGCGAGGCTCGTTTTCACCATCTCCACAAAAAGCACTAAGTGGACCTTCAATCCCCTCTTTTGGGCAAGCGCATCGGAGATGGTGGTGGAGATCGTACTCTGACTTAGCTTGAAAAACGTGGCTACGTCATGCGGCTTCAAAGGTTTGATGACGGCCGTGCCAAATACGCCATTCAAAGCTTCCCGCATATCAATGATTTTGATCTCCTCCTCGACTGGGGCATTTTTGATATTCTCTTCCACCAGATGGAGCAGATCGTCTCTCTTGAGCTGGGAGTATTTGGTGAGGCCGCGATTCTTTGCCAGCGCTTTCAACTGCTTCTTGCTGAAAACTTCCTGGCGGGTAAATTTACGGGTGGTTTTCTCCTCGATGAGCTTCACCAAGGCCTCCTTGTTCTTCCTACTGACCCCCCTAAGACCCTCATCCTTAGCTATTTGACGGAGGGTCTTCATGGTCTCTTTGACCACCATCTTACCCTCGACTGGAATGATCTCATCCTCCTCCTGCCGGTGTGGTTGCTGGCTATGCCTCCAGCAGAGGCCATCCTTCCCGGGCTTGCTCTTGCAGAACTGCCCCTTCTTCCTCTTGAGTGAGACGCCGCATGTGGTTTTCTGCTCCCCATCTGGTTGATGCTCAAATCGCGGCTTCATTGACTGCGCCCCACAATTTTGACACATCTGGGTATGCTTATCCATCTGCACCAGATTAGGGGTATTGCAGCACTGCTGCTGCTCTTCGGGGGTAGGGGTGCTTTCTTCCAAATCTTGCTCATTCTCCAGAAAGAAATCCATGATATTTCTATCGGATGCCATATCTTTATTTATTTCAATCTGTGACACACCTCTCTTTAAGGTGTCCTTAGTCCCACTTTCCTGTGGGGTGACCTGACTTATGCTCTTTACGAAAGACATAATTCTTGTATTTACCCTATGCTCAATAGGAATGCCGTCCGTTTGCATTTGGCCGTCGGGGTTGGGATTTTATGCAGGATTTCTGCATGTGGGGCAGAATCGGCCTTTTGACACTACTCTCATTGCTCTATTTTTTATAGCATTTATACATGAATAATCTCTTGCACCCCATATGGCTGCACCATATTCAATAACTGACATTACAAGTGTATCAAATAATTTGGTAAAAACGGAATATTCAAAACCTCCATTAGCTTTGCACTTTGCTATTAATAAACCAAGTGATCTACTTGCTGCCTTTGCCACAGCCTTTGCAGTATCATTATAATTCAAAAATTCATTTAACACTAATCCAAGATATGAATATTTCTCTACAATATCAATTCTATTACCATTGAACATAAAATTAAAACTTGTCTTGTTTATTGACTGTGGTCTAAAATGAACAATTTTAGATTTTTCTAATAATAATATATACAACTCTCCTTGCTCCCAGTGTGCTCCTGATTGGAAATAAAAGATATGTTATGTTATGTTATCTTAATGCGTTTACTGTGATGATAATCTGAAATTTAGGCGGGGGCTAAAAAGAGATCGTTGAAACTTGACCCCTATTTGGTCAGTCAAAGGACGTCTTCAAATGTCTGAATCTGCTGCTGCATGTGAAAGTAGACCCACTGCACAGCTGCTGGCAAGCCTGTGAAGTATGCAGAGGTGGCGTGGACAGAAATCTTGCTCTAATAGAGAACAGTCTCTGCAAAGATATATTAAAACCTTCTCAAGGATATTATTACACAGGGAAATTTTGTTCACGTGAAATTCACATGAAAATAACGTGAAATTCACGTGAAAAACTTAACGTGAAGTTCACGTTAAACGAGCAATTTAACGTGAAGTTCACGTGAAAAAAATCACGTGAATTTCACGTGAAAAAATGTTCTCAACATTTTTAATGTTCTATACCTTTCATGCAATTCTACAAATATTTAGGAAAAAATTCTCATTTTTCCGAATTTTCATGTGAGATTCACGTGAAAAAGTTCACGTGAAATTAACATGAGTTTCACATGATATTAACGTGAATTTCAGGTGAAATTCACGTTAAATACATTTCACGTGAAATTCACGTTAAATGGCTCGTTTAACGTGAAATTCACGTGTATGTTTCATGTGAAATTCACGTTAACCCTGATTTCACGTGAATTTCACGTGAACAAAATTTCCCTGTGTTACACGGAAAAAGCGCTCAGAAAGCAGACTAGGATGTGTGCACAAGCTAGGTTGTTGAATGAGACAGCTCTGCATGTTATATTGAAAACCGTGGTCGCCAGGCTATAATACGGAAAACCTTAAGGCTATCCATAGTGGTTCACCATATTGTGGAACATTCCGCGCTGCAGGTTTGGCAACATGTAATAGTAGGACCCGTAGGATTCTCCTGCAGGAAGCTGAATTGCAGGTTCATACCCATCAATCCTCAGTTTTCCAGTGGAAGTCGAAACTTTCTTCCCTAATTGCCATTGAGTTCCTATTCCCATCTCCATTTCATTTTCATTGTGTCACCCCTTTCATGTTCATCTCACTGATATAGTCGCCGAAATCGTACTACTTGGAAGTTTTGAACGAATTTCGCAAGCTGC
This sequence comes from Arcuatula senhousia, assembly GCA_963971305.1. Taxonomy (NCBI): domain Eukaryota; kingdom Metazoa; phylum Mollusca; class Bivalvia; order Mytilida; family Mytilidae; genus Arcuatula; species Arcuatula senhousia. Next base: position 48,272 of record CAXARO010000804.1, read on the forward strand.
TTCTCAAGTCTATTAAAGACGAACGATAATTCTGCCACCATAAAGAGATCTATATACGACATTTGATTGCTTCATGAATACGCCTTTGCTTTTTCCATGCCCTTTTTCCATTTTGCCACGTTTAAAGCTTGGGTCATGACAATCCACTACACAGTTTTACTTTTTTTACGTTCGGGCTGAAAGAGGCCACATCGGAGGCGGCACTTTTAACTGCATGAACTTAAAATATGTTCTAACAAAAGAACTATATTACCGACTCTATAAAGGTAAAATTCTATTTTGTTTTATACTAAGCATGTAAGTTAACAGGGGAGATTGCCATGTTAATAGAATGTTTGGGTTTTTTTTTTATCTTGAACTTTATTACTTTACGTCTTTTGGTGACACCCCCTTGACAAAATCCTGGATCCGCCCCTGTGATAATATCAAGGACAACATCTTTGCCTGCAATTGATTTCATTCCACAAGGAAGCAACTTGGAAAAATATTTTGATCCCTTAGGACTAAAGGGATGGTGTAACAAAATTTGACTCATGGAGACTTCTGTAGGACTAAAATTCGCCCAATTGATTTTTTCTTATACAATTTGAGTTATAAGACCTCAAACTTTATTTTACTCTTATGTGAGATAAGTTTTCAGCAACGGCGACTAAAAGTATATTTAAAAAAGCAGTCGTGCCAAAAAAAAAGCTCGAACATGGTTTTGACCTTCCCATTTTTTGATTCACATGCTGATGATGACAGGTTAATTATTAATCCTTGAAATTTTTTTCTTATAAAATATTCTTTCTAAATATATTTTTGTTTTTCTTTTTCTTTTTGCAAAACAGTTTCAGCTAAATGAACGCCCGTTTATATTGTATTTAAGACTTGTCAGAGACGATCTATCTGGAAGATCTAAATGCCATTGCAAAAAGTGTTCATTATGATATAGATAACATAACTGCTCTTATTAAGATTAAGCAGTCACACCATGTAAATTCAAAACCAGAAAGACATTCAAAAAATGTTAAAAGACTTTAAAAAACTATCAAAAACGAAGATTTATGAAAAAAAAAAACAATTTCATTAACCACATATAACTAGAATCATCCCACCAATGTTCCATCAATGTTGTGAGAGGGTGCTGGTAAAACATTAACAGAACGAAAATAAAACTTTCTTAAAACTATACATGAACCTCAAGAGGTAAAACAAAACCACCAGAAAACGTTCATATGGAATGATCCAATATAGTTCCGACGGAACGTTATAAGGACCGAAAATGGAGTCTACACTTTAACGTTCCTGCAATGTTATTTCGGAACGTTCTAGAAACCATGAATGAACGTTATGGGAACCTTATTGGAACATTAGTGCGTTTAGTGGGTAACTAGTTTTTTGGGCCCAACCTTTCCCCTATTGATCAATAACAAAGCGCAAAGTAACACACAGTAGTAAAAATCAATTCAACAAGAGAGTACCTGAGACAAAAGAACAACAAGAAAATAACAGGACGTAGAGATGCTCTATTATGAACACTCGAAGTGACTGACAGCTAGCTAAGAAGCATCTATCGACTGATGTAAAACAGAAAAATCAAGTTTGTCGATTATAAATCCGACACAACACGTCAAACAATTAATATTTTGATAATGTATCACCACACAAAACCGACACACTTGACCGCTGTAATGCTAAAAAACTGGAAGTATCTCAAGCACAAAAAGTCTGTAGACGTTATTACAAAAGAGGATTACCGGTATTCATTTCTCCAAATTAACAACATGAACAAATAAACTTTAAGTATTTCTACATCAATTGATTTTAATACAATGAAAATCATTTCAGGAACGGCTAGAAAAGTCATATATGAAATCTTTAGCTGAAAGTATCTTTGGGGACTCACTCATCACGGTACGGCTTAGTAGATCTGATTTAAAAAATGAAGTACGTCGCCGATTTAAAATCGAATATTCTATGGAGAACATTTTGACCAATGTGGACCCTATTTTCGTAGTTCCAGTGACTGCTTATAAAGTCGCATACAATTGGAATCAGTTCTATATCGGGATTCAAAATTCGTTGCATATGTATAATTTTATTATTTAAGTCGATGTTTTGATTTAGATTTAATTTATTAAACATAGTTTGTCTTAATTGTTTGTTGATGTTACAATACAGAAGAAAATGATATTCATCTTCAACAACTTCACATACAGAGCATAGTCTATTTTCTCTTTTAATATTTCTGTATCTTCCTAATTCTATATTCAATTTGTGGTCGCTGACTCTTAATTGTGTTATTAATTGTCTGTTTTTAAAACTTGTTAAATATTTTTCTTAACCAAATTCAGTCTTTAGTGTAAACAATATTTTCATTAGTAAACTAGATAACATTAATACAAACAGATGACATTGATTGGGATTGGAAAACAAGCGACAAGCACTTTTGCAAGTTCCTCTCCCAAAGAAAACTAAACAGAGATGGTACAAAGTAATGACAAATAATAACTGATTAATATTATAGAAGATGATGACCATACATTGATAAATTCAAATGACACAAATAAATGTAGTTAATATAATTTGAAGCCAAAATTTCGAGAGCCCTTATAAAATAAATAAGAGTGAATATTAAGTAAAGTACTTATATTACATCAGTTGAATCTTTTAGTTTGCATTATAAATTCTTGAATTACAATGAAGTTTTCTGAGTTCACAATATCAGAAAGAGTACTGTCACCATATATAAGCTTATCTACAGTTATGGGATCATACGACAGGCGGTCTAACATATGACGCCTCTGAATATCATATTGGGCACAATTTAAGAAAAAATGTTCAGGACTTTCAACTTGACCACAGATACAAAACGGATTTTCAACTATGTTTTTGGAAAATAGGTGGGCATTTAGGCCACTACTCTGGGTTCTTATTCTAGTATGAAAAATCTGACCCATCCTCTTACCAACATAAAAATATTTGGGAACAGGATGAGTTTTTCGAATATGGCTCTTAAAACAAGATAAAGATAAATTTCTAGTATCTACCGGAAGCTGATTCCACAATCTAACAGATGATGGTAGAAAACTGTTGTGATAATAGCTAATTCTAGTATGTATGTTGATCAGATTGGCAGCATTACGGGTACGATAATTATGCAAATCACCGAAAGATGGTGGTACTAAATTTGATAAATACGTTGGAGCGTTGTTGTTGACCATCTGATGAAATAAAACAAGCTTATGATTTGTCCGTCTGTCTCTCAAAGTCTCCCACCCCGTCTCTAGTATAAGAATATTTAAACAAGTCAGTTTTGAGGCACCAGTTACTATTCGTGCAGCCTCATAGTTTATCTGTTCCAATCTATCCTTCATATATTCTGTACAATTGTCCCAGATAACATCTGCATACTCGAGAGTAGGACGAATAAATAAAAAGTACATGGTCTCAAGAGATCTCCTGTCAAGTATGTACTTCAGACGTCGTAAAAGATTTAAACGGACAGAAGCCTTCTTGATAATCTCATTAATACAGCCGCCATCGCTAGAAAAAGTAAGACCGAGATGCTTATGGGACTGGACAGAAGAAATAACTGTACCATCCATAAGCAACCGGTGGTGGTAATCTGGATCAACCTTCCTAGAAATTATCAAGGTTTCAGTTTTCTTAGGATTAAATGAAACTAACCATCTCTTGGCCCATCCACTAATTCTTTGCATATCAGAATTAAACATGTTAAACTTAAAGTGTAAGTTCGCGATTTTTTTCACAATTTGTACATTGAAAGACTATCATATAAAAATAACTTTGGTGATATTCCTAGCGCTCAAATATGCATAGTAAGGATAAAATTGGCTTTTGAAAGTAAAAAAATTCTATCCATGGAGGGTCACGTGATTTGTACTAGATGGCGCTGCTCAAAGTCTGAATGTTGCATCCTATACCCATGTGGTATTTATCGATGTGTACCACAACGGACAATTTGAAATAATTATAATTAAGTCGGGAATGATAAAATAAAAGTCAGTCTAATGATTGATTGTGAGACGTTTAAAATGGTACCAATCGTTAAGTTCAGAATTAATTCGTAGAAAAATATAGAATTTCTAAATATTTTTTTTTGATTGGCCGTACAGACATTTTCGGAAAATATATATTTCAATTTTCAGTGTGTAGAATTGCCCTATACTATTTCTATTATACATTCTGTTTAAAATTCATGGTTCCTTGACACCCTACTGGGAGTACGTTGCATGATTCGTTTGAAGTGATATTATGATAATTAGTCCTTCCGTGCAAACCATCGCACCACAGGAGCTTACTTATCGTTTCTGTGTATAAGACTTTATTCCCTTCTACAAACCACTGGCACAACAGGGGTTCACCTGCCGTTTCCTGTGTATGTCTAGTACCCCCGTGCAAACTATCGGCACCACAGGGATTTAATATTGTTTCCTGTGTATTAGAAGTTGACATTTACCTGGTTGGAATGGGTTCTAACACACTTTCTTTTAACGAAAATCAACCCCTTTGGCCCGCCAGTGTCGTTTGAACATTGAAGTGCGAAAATGTTAATAAAATACCCTTTCAAATTAAAAACATATAAAAACAATAAACTGTAGGAATCTTTTTTTGTGTCTTGCAAATAATTATGTAGTTAATTAATTGTTTTTCCAACACTTCAAAAGCGAAAAAAAGAGGGAACTAAAACTCTTTAAACACATTTTTAATTTGGGTACTAGTATTACACAAACCATGCACGATGTAGCACCACGCTTTGGCTGATTGATAATTGTAAGAGAAAGGTAGTCAATGGAGTGAACAGGTGATATTGACACCTGCTGATTAATTATACCGTAAACTGATTAAGAAATTATTAAAAGATGTGCCGGTCGAAATTCTTAAAATCGAGCTGTGGTGGGTGTGTCTAAAGCAGGTTGAGTGCTGCAAGGAAATCTTTGATTGGAGGAGCACCTTAATTGATCTATATCTGTCAATTATACCTGTAATTAACCAACGGGGCGTGGCAGATCGTCCATGGTTAATGATCGTAAAGTTTAATGATTATAACTGACACCTGTGTATTCATATTGTCTTAAATATTTGAAAAACGATTGAAAACTAGGGCTGCTGTGTCAATAAATATTTCAGATTATTTACTATTTGGATTTATACATGTTATAATTTATTATTTTAAAACAATTTAAGGTTTAAGTAAACTATTATCTTGCTATTTCGATAAAAAAAAACCCGCAGGATTAAAAAAAATATCAATGCCAAATTATTCATATTTCAAATCATTATTATGATCGACAACATCGGCCTTATGTTACAAATATCGTCAATTGGCTACAGACCCCATTTATTTTTTGCATTCATTTCAACCAAATTTTTACCAAAAATAGGGACAACTAAAAATAATTGCACCATCTGGATTTTAAAAATATTTTACACATCTCATCTATATGTTATTCTTGTAATAATTTCCAATTGCCAGGAATCTTATTGGCCTCAGCCACCTACATTGGCAAAATTGGCCGGTCGCATGGTTGATTCTTGATGAAAGTGAAAGTAGAACTCCAAAATATGACCTCTGAACTTTGGTCAATTCACAACATCTATTTATAAAATCATTAGTTTTGACTGAATCACAACTGATTCTAAGCTTGACTATTAGATATTTACTAAAAAAGCCATAACATTTTCAACAAATGTAACTATAATACACCTTTATAATATACACCTACATTTTTATATAGGAACTATATTCGTAGACCACGAGCAAAGGGAATTAATTGGGGTCTGCAGCCAATTGGTTAATGTATGTGACGTCACATCTCCAATTGAGCTATCCCATAATTCATCATGGTTCATAGAATGGGTGCGCCCATATGGTCTTGTGTATTGGAATATAATTACGAATATCTTTCTTAATATATCGTTTTCAATGCTCAAAAAAGCTGTGTACAAGAAGAGAATGCTTCACAATGTCTTTAAGAACAAGCGAGACTCTAAGTCTTGGGAAAATTATATAGTTCAGCATGTTCAGAGAAATCTTGTTAATAAGATTAAAAGACAATCTGTAAAAAACTATTTTGTTGAACGATGTGTAGGTGGTCCCAAAAGCAAAGACTTTTGGCCCACTATTAAACCTTTTTTGACCAACAAAGGGTGTCATTTTGAGTCAGATATTATTATAAGAGAAAATGAGATATTGTTGACAGATCAGAAAGATTTTTTTTTTATTAATGTAGCCAAAGATATAGGTCATGGGGCAATATCTATTGACAACAATCACCCAAGTGTAATCAAAATCAAAGACATGCACAAACATGAATGAACAACAAACTGAATTAACTTTCCAACCTATCACAGATGACTTTACACAAAAACAACTGAACAAAATAAACATTAAAAAGGCAACTGGTTTTGATGAAATCTCACCTAAAATACTCAAAATAGCAGCACCAGTAGTAAAACAACCAATCACTAACCTCATAAACATGAGCTTCACAACATCAACTTTTCCAGATAAACTTAAAATTGCACAAGTTGTACCCATACATAAGAAAAACACCACACTGGATAAATCCAACTACAGACCAGTCAGTATACTACCAACCATATCTAAAATTTTTGAAAGATCTATTGAAACACAAATAAATTATTTTTTTGAAACAAGATTTAATGTCTTTTTATCAGCTTTTAGACCTGGCTACAGTTGTCAAGATATTTTGATTAGAATTATTGAAGATTGGCGTAAATGTTTAGACACCAATCAATACACTGCTGCTATTCTGATGGACCTATCTAAAGCGTTCGATTGTCTTCCACATGATCTGCTTCTACTAAAACTAAAAAACTATGGTTTGTCAGAAACTGCCCTCTCTTTACTTAACAGCTATTTGAAAAACAGGAAGCAGTGTGTAAAAATTGGTTCAATATGTAGTCCTTTTTTGGACATTTATAAAGGTGTTCCCCAGGGATCCATTTTAGGACCTGTACTCTTTAATATCTTGTAATGATATATTTCACTTTGTTTCGAAAAGTGACCTATATAATTACGCCGACGATAATACTCCATCTTATAGCAGCAATGTACTACAGGATGTAATAACTACTCTTGAACAAGAAAATAATATTTTAATAAAATGGTTTACAGATAACCACATGAAAGCCAACCCTGATAAGTTTCAGGCTTTTGCTATTGGAAATAAAACCAAAAAGGAAAATCTTACTTTTGAATTAGATGGAAATAATATTAAATGTGAAGATGAGGTTAAATTACTTGGTGTTACTTTTGATTTTAAGTTGAATTTTAATAGCCATATAGCCAATGTATGTGAAAAAGCTTCACAACAATTGAATGTACTTAAGAGAATAGGCAAATACTTAAGCAAGTTTAGAAAAATAACTATTTATTATTCATTTATACTTGCAAACTTTAATTATTGCCCTTTAGTCTGGCATTTCTGTAATGAAAGTAACATTCGCAAGCTCGAAAAGATCCAAGAAAGAGCCTTGCGTTTTATATATAACGATGATATTAGTACATATGAAGAACTTCTTTATAAATCTAGGATGCCATCTTTGAAAATTAGACGCTTGCGCTTTTTAGCAATTTTTGTGTATAAAACCATAAACAAACTTAATCCGGTATATTTACATGATATTGTAACTCTTAAAGAAAATTCTTACTGTTTTAGATACCAGAATATTGTAAATCTACCAAGAGGTAACACAACCAGGTATGGCCTACATTCTGTCAGCTATGGGGCAGCTAAACTATGGAATCAACTTCCAAATGAATTAAGAGGGGACATGGGACTTAATCAGTTTAGAAGTTTAATTAGTAAATGGGAGGGATGTTCTTGCTCTTTCTGTAAATAGTTTAGCCAACCTTAGCTGACAGTCTGTTTTCCTGTTTTTATATCTTTTATTTATTGTCCATCTTATGCTTGCATGATTTTGTTTTGTCTGCTTTGCTTTATACTTTTTTAGTGCTTAAAAGTTTTATTAGTGCTTGCTGCATGTTTGCTATGCATGTTTATATGTGTTTACCTACTATGTAATCTGTATCTTTATGTCCTATGTCATGTGCTATTGTATTATGTATGTTTTATTTATATGTATGTCTTAACTTTATGTATGTCGGTTTTAAAAGCTCTACAGAGCTTATGTTTATTGTTTTGTATCACCGACTTTAAATAAAGTTTACTTGACTTGACTTGAACCCGGCATGATGCCTACTCTCATTATAATAAATCAAATAAACTAATAACTCAAAAATCGCGAACTTACACTTTAATTGATGCCAAGAGAGGGCTGTCAACTATAGCATAGATACTAGTGTCATCAGCAAAAAGTTTTATATCGCAGTTAACTTCGTCAACGATATCATTAATAAATACTAAAAATAACATAACCTTGAGGAACACCAGCATTTATTGATACCCATGTAGACTCTTGACCATTAAGAACTACCCTTTGTTTTCTATCATCAAGATAGCTACAGAACCAATTTAATAATCTACCCGTGACCCCCATTTTTTGCAATTTATAAACCAACCCTCTATGCCAAACACGATCGAAAGCCTTACTAATATCGAAAAAAACAATGCGAATATCCTTCCCCTTCAAACTTTATTTTACTCTTATGTGAGATAAGTTTTCAGCAACGGCGACTAAAAGTATATTTAAAAAAGCAGTCGTGCCAAAAAAAAAGCTCGAACATGGTTTTGACCTTCCCATTTTTTGATTCACATGCTGATGATGACAGGTTAATTATTAATCCTTGAAATTTTTTTCTTATAAAATATTCTTTCTAAATATATTTTTGTTTTTCTTTTTCTTTTTGCAAAACAGTTTCAGCTAAATGAACGCCCGTTTATATTGTATTTAAGACTTGTCAGAGACGATCTATCTGGAAGATCTAAATGCCATTGCAAAAAGTGTTCATTATGATATAGATAACATAACTGCTCTTATTAAGATTAAGCAGTCACACCATGTAAATTCAAAACCAGAAAGACATTCAAAAAATGTTAAAAGACTTTAAAAAACTATCAAAAACGAAGATTTATGAAAAAAAAAAACAATTTCATTAACCACATATAACTAGAATCATCCCACCAATGTTCCATCAATGTTGTGAGAGGGTGCTGGTAAAACATTAACAGAACGAAAATAAAACTTTCTTAAAACTATACATGAACCTCAAGAGGTAAAACAAAACCACCAGAAAACGTTCATATGGAATGATCCAATATAGTTCCGACGGAACGTTATAAGGACCGAAAATGGAGTCTACACTTTAACGTTCCTGCAATGTTATTTCGGAACGTTCTAGAAACCATGAATGAACGTTATGGGAACCTTATTGGAACATTAGTGCGTTTAGTGGGTAACTAGTTTTTTGGGCCCAACCTTTCCCCTATTGATCAATAACAAAGCGCAAAGTAACACACAGTAGTAAAAATCAATTCAACAAGAGAGTACCTGAGACAAAAGAACAACAAGAAAATAACAGGACGTAGAGATGCTCTATTATGAACACTCGAAGTGACTGACAGCTAGCTAAGAAGCATCTATCGACTGATGTAAAACAGAAAAATCAAGTTTGTCGATTATAAATCCGACACAACACGTCAAACAATTAATATTTTGATAATGTATCACCACACAAAACCGACACACTTGACCGCTGTAATGCTAAAAAACTGGAAGTATCTCAAGCACAAAAAGTCTGTAGACGTTATTACAAAAGAGGATTACCGGTATTCATTTCTCCAAATTAACAACATGAACAAATAAACTTTAAGTATTTCTACATCAATTGATTTTAATACAATGAAAATCATTTCAGGAACGGCTAGAAAAGTCATATATGAAATCTTTAGCTGAAAGTATCTTTGGGGACTCACTCATCACGGTACGGCTTAGTAGATCTGATTTAAAAAATGAAGTACGTCGCCGATTTAAAATCGAATATTCTATGGAGAACATTTTGACCAATGTGGACCCTATTTTCGTAGTTCCAGTGACTGCTTATAAAGTCGCATACAATTGGAATCAGTTCTATATCGGGATTCAAAATTCGTTGCATATGTATAATTTTATTATTTAAGTCGATGTTTTGATTTAGATTTAATTTATTAAACATAGTTTGTCTTAATTGTTTGTTGATGTTACAATACAGAAGAAAATGATATTCATCTTCAACAACTTCACATACAGAGCATAGTCTATTTTCTCTTTTAATATTTCTGTATCTTCCTAATTCTATATTCAATTTGTGGTCGCTGACTCTTAATTGTGTTATTAATTGTCTGTTTTTAAAACTTGTTAAATATTTTTCTTAACCAAATTCAGTCTTTAGTGTAAACAATATTTTCATTAGTAAACTAGATAACATTAATACAAACAGATGACATTGATTGGGATTGGAAAACAAGCGACAAGCACTTTTGCAAGTTCCTCTCCCAAAGAAAACTAAACAGAGATGGTACAAAGTAATGACAAATAATAACTGATTAATATTATAGAAGATGATGACCATACATTGATAAATTCAAATGACACAAATAAATGTAGTTAATATAATTTGAAGCCAAAATTTCGAGAGCCCTTATAAAATAAATAAGAGTGAATATTAAGTAAAGTACTTATATTACATCAGTTGAATCTTTTAGTTTGCATTATAAATTCTTGAATTACAATGAAGTTTTCTGAGTTCACAATATCAGAAAGAGTACTGTCACCATATATAAGCTTATCTACAGTTATGGGATCATACGACAGGCGGTCTAACATATGACGCCTCTGAATATCATATTGGGCACAATTTAAGAAAAAATGTTCAGGACTTTCAACTTGACCACAGATACAAAACGGATTTTCAACTATGTTTTTGGAAAATAGGTGGGCATTTAGGCCACTACTCTGGGTTCTTATTCTAGTATGAAAAATCTGACCCATCCTCTTACCAACATAAAAATATTTGGGAACAGGATGAGTTTTTCGAATATGGCTCTTAAAACAAGATAAAGATAAATTTCTAGTATCTACCGGAAGCTGATTCCACAATCTAACAGATGATGGTAGAAAACTGTTGTGATAATAGCTAATTCTAGTATGTATGTTGATCAGATTGGCAGCATTACGGGTACGATAATTATGCAAATCACCGAAAGATGGTGGTACTAAATTTGATAAATACGTTGGAGCGTTGTTGTTGACCATCTGATGAAATAAAACAAGCTTATGATTTGTCCGTCTGTCTCTCAAAGTCTCCCACCCCGTCTCTAGTATAAGAATATTTAAACAAGTCAGTTTTGAGGCACCAGTTACTATTCGTGCAGCCTCATAGTTTATCTGTTCCAATCTATCCTTCATATATTCTGTACAATTGTCCCAGATAACATCTGCATACTCGAGAGTAGGACGAATAAATAAAAAGTACATGGTCTCAAGAGATCTCCTGTCAAGTATGTACTTCAGACGTCGTAAAAGATTTAAACGGACAGAAGCCTTCTTGATAATCTCATTAATACAGCCGCCATCGCTAGAAAAAGTAAGACCGAGATGCTTATGGGACTGGACAGAAGAAATAACTGTACCATCCATAAGCAACCGGTGGTGGTAATCTGGATCAACCTTCCTAGAAATTATCAAGGTTTCAGTTTTCTTAGGATTAAATGAAACTAACCATCTCTTGGCCCATCCACTAATTCTTTGCATATCAGAATTAAACATGTTAAACTTAAAGTGTAAGTTCGCGATTTTTTTCACAATTTGTACATTGAAAGACTATCATATAAAAATAACTTTGGTGATATTCCTAGCGCTCAAATATGCATAGTAAGGATAAAATTGGCTTTTGAAAGTAAAAAAATTCTATCCATGGAGGGTCACGTGATTTGTACTAGATGGCGCTGCTCAAAGTCTGAATGTTGCATCCTATACCCATGTGGTATTTATCGATGTGTACCACAACGGACAATTTGAAATAATTATAATTAAGTCGGGAATGATAAAATAAAAGTCAGTCTAATGATTGATTGTGAGACGTTTAAAATGGTACCAATCGTTAAGTTCAGAATTAATTCGTAGAAAAATATAGAATTTCTAAATATTTTTTTTTGATTGGCCGTACAGACATTTTCGGAAAATATATATTTCAATTTTCAGTGTGTAGAATTGCCCTATACTATTTCTATTATACATTCTGTTTAAAATTCATGGTTCCTTGACACCCTACTGGGAGTACGTTGCATGATTCGTTTGAAGTGATATTATGATAATTAGTCCTTCCGTGCAAACCATCGCACCACAGGAGCTTACTTATCGTTTCTGTGTATAAGACTTTATTCCCTTCTACAAACCACTGGCACAACAGGGGTTCACCTGCCGTTTCCTGTGTATGTCTAGTACCCCCGTGCAAACTATCGGCACCACAGGGATTTAATATTGTTTCCTGTGTATTAGAAGTTGACATTTACCTGGTTGGAATGGGTTCTAACACACTTTCTTTTAACGAAAATCAACCCCTTTGGCCCGCCAGTGTCGTTTGAACATTGAAGTGCGAAAATGTTAATAAAATACCCTTTCAAATTAAAAACATATAAAAACAATAAACTGTAGGAATCTTTTTTTGTGTCTTGCAAATAATTATGTAGTTAATTAATTGTTTTTCCAACACTTCAAAAGCGAAAAAAAGAGGGAACTAAAACTCTTTAAACACATTTTTAATTTGGGTACTAGTATTACACAAACCATGCACGATGTAGCACCACGCTTTGGCTGATTGATAATTGTAAGAGAAAGGTAGTCAATGGAGTGAACAGGTGATATTGACACCTGCTGATTAATTATACCGTAAACTGATTAAGAAATTATTAAAAGATGTGCCGGTCGAAATTCTTAAAATCGAGCTGTGGTGGGTGTGTCTAAAGCAGGTTGAGTGCTGCAAGGAAATCTTTGATTGGAGGAGCACCTTAATTGATCTATATCTGTCAATTATACCTGTAATTAACCAACGGGGCGTGGCAGATCGTCCATGGTTAATGATCGTAAAGTTTAATGATTATAACTGACACCTGTGTATTCATATTGTCTTAAATATTTGAAAAACGATTGAAAACTAGGGCTGCTGTGTCAATAAATATTTCAGATTATTTACTATTTGGATTTATACATGTTATAATTTATTATTTTAAAACAATTTAAGGTTTAAGTAAACTATTATCTTGCTATTTCGATAAAAAAAAACCCGCAGGATTAAAAAAAATATCAATGCCAAATTATTCATATTTCAAATCATTATTATGATCGACAACATCGGCCTTATGTTACAAATATCGTCAATTGGCTACAGACCCCATTTATTTTTTGCATTCATTTCAACCAAATTTTTACCAAAAATAGGGACAACTAAAAATAATTGCACCATCTGGATTTTAAAAATATTTTACACATCTCATCTATATGTTATTCTTGTAATAATTTCCAATTGCCAGGAATCTTATTGGCCTCAGCCACCTACATTGGCAAAATTGGCCGGTCGCATGGTTGATTCTTGATGAAAGTGAAAGTAGAACTCCAAAATATGACCTCTGAACTTTGGTCAATTCACAACATCTATTTATAAAATCATTAGTTTTGACTGAATCACAACTGATTCTAAGCTTGACTATTAGATATTTACTAAAAAAGCCATAACATTTTCAACAAATGTAACTATAATACACCTTTATAATATACACCTACATTTTTATATAGGAACTATATTCGTAGACCACGAGCAAAGGGAATTAATTGGGGTCTGCAGCCAATTGGTTAATGTATGTGACGTCACATCTCCAATTGAGCTATCCCATAATTCATCATGGTTCATAGAATGGGTGCGCCCATATGGTCTTGTGTATTGGAATATAATTACGAATATCTTTCTTAATATATCGTTTTCAATGCTCAAAAAAGCTGTGTACAAGAAGAGAATGCTTCACAATGTCTTTAAGAACAAGCGAGACTCTAAGTCTTGGGAAAATTATATAGTTCAGCATGTTCAGAGAAATCTTGTTAATAAGATTAAAAGACAATCTGTAAAAAACTATTTTGTTGAACGATGTGTAGGTGGTCCCAAAAGCAAAGACTTTTGGCCCACTATTAAACCTTTTTTGACCAACAAAGGGTGTCATTTTGAGTCAGATATTATTATAAGAGAAAATGAGATATTGTTGACAGATCAGAAAGATTTTTTTTTTATTAATGTAGCCAAAGATATAGGTCATGGGGCAATATCTATTGACAACAATCACCCAAGTGTAATCAAAATCAAAGACATGCACAAACATGAATGAACAACAAACTGAATTAACTTTCCAACCTATCACAGATGACTTTACACAAAAACAACTGAACAAAATAAACATTAAAAAGGCAACTGGTTTTGATGAAATCTCACCTAAAATACTCAAAATAGCAGCACCAGTAGTAAAACAACCAATCACTAACCTCATAAACATGAGCTTCACAACATCAACTTTTCCAGATAAACTTAAAATTGCACAAGTTGTACCCATACATAAGAAAAACACCACACTGGATAAATCCAACTACAGACCAGTCAGTATACTACCAACCATATCTAAAATTTTTGAAAGATCTATTGAAACACAAATAAATTATTTTTTTGAAACAAGATTTAATGTCTTTTTATCAGCTTTTAGACCTGGCTACAGTTGTCAAGATATTTTGATTAGAATTATTGAAGATTGGCGTAAATGTTTAGACACCAATCAATACACTGCTGCTATTCTGATGGACCTATCTAAAGCGTTCGATTGTCTTCCACATGATCTGCTTCTACTAAAACTAAAAAACTATGGTTTGTCAGAAACTGCCCTCTCTTTACTTAACAGCTATTTGAAAAACAGGAAGCAGTGTGTAAAAATTGGTTCAATATGTAGTCCTTTTTTGGACATTTATAAAGGTGTTCCCCAGGGATCCATTTTAGGACCTGTACTCTTTAATATCTTGTAATGATATATTTCACTTTGTTTCGAAAAGTGACCTATATAATTACGCCGACGATAATACTCCATCTTATAGCAGCAATGTACTACAGGATGTAATAACTACTCTTGAACAAGAAAATAATATTTTAATAAAATGGTTTACAGATAACCACATGAAAGCCAACCCTGATAAGTTTCAGGCTTTTGCTATTGGAAATAAAACCAAAAAGGAAAATCTTACTTTTGAATTAGATGGAAATAATATTAAATGTGAAGATGAGGTTAAATTACTTGGTGTTACTTTTGATTTTAAGTTGAATTTTAATAGCCATATAGCCAATGTATGTGAAAAAGCTTCACAACAATTGAATGTACTTAAGAGAATAGGCAAATACTTAAGCAAGTTTAGAAAAATAACTATTTATTATTCATTTATACTTGCAAACTTTAATTATTGCCCTTTAGTCTGGCATTTCTGTAATGAAAGTAACATTCGCAAGCTCGAAAAGATCCAAGAAAGAGCCTTGCGTTTTATATATAACGATGATATTAGTACATATGAAGAACTTCTTTATAAATCTAGGATGCCATCTTTGAAAATTAGACGCTTGCGCTTTTTAGCAATTTTTGTGTATAAAACCATAAACAAACTTAATCCGGTATATTTACATGATATTGTAACTCTTAAAGAAAATTCTTACTGTTTTAGATACCAGAATATTGTAAATCTACCAAGAGGTAACACAACCAGGTATGGCCTACATTCTGTCAGCTATGGGGCAGCTAAACTATGGAATCAACTTCCAAATGAATTAAGAGGGGACATGGGACTTAATCAGTTTAGAAGTTTAATTAGTAAATGGGAGGGATGTTCTTGCTCTTTCTGTAAATAGTTTAGCCAACCTTAGCTGACAGTCTGTTTTCCTGTTTTTATATCTTTTATTTATTGTCCATCTTATGCTTGCATGATTTTGTTTTGTCTGCTTTGCTTTATACTTTTTTAGTGCTTAAAAGTTTTATTAGTGCTTGCTGCATGTTTGCTATGCATGTTTATATGTGTTTACCTACTATGTAATCTGTATCTTTATGTCCTATGTCATGTGCTATTGTATTATGTATGTTTTATTTATATGTATGTCTTAACTTTATGTATGTCGGTTTTAAAAGCTCTACAGAGCTTATGTTTATTGTTTTGTATCACCGACTTTAAATAAAGTTTACTTGACTTGACTTGAACCCGGCATGATGCCTACTCTCATTATAATAAATCAAATAAACTAATAACTCAAAAATCGCGAACTTACACTTTAATTGATGCCAAGAGAGGGCTGTCAACTATAGCATAGATACTAGTGTCATCAGCAAAAAGTTTTATATCGCAGTTAACTTCGTCAACGATATCATTAATAAATACTAAAAATAACATAACCTTGAGGAACACCAGCATTTATTGATACCCATGTAGACTCTTGACCATTAAGAACTACCCTTTGTTTTCTATCATCAAGATAGCTACAGAACCAATTTAATAATCTACCCGTGACCCCCATTTTTTGCAATTTATAAACCAACCCTCTATGCCAAACACGATCGAAAGCCTTACTAATATCGAAAAAAACAATGCGAATATCCTTCCCCTTCAAACTTTATTTTACTCTTATGTGAGATAAGTTTTCAGCAACGGCGACTAAAAGTATATTTAAAAAAGCAGTCGTGCCAAAAAAAAAGCTCGAACATGGTTTTGACCTTCCCATTTTTTGATTCACATGCTGATGATGACAGGTTAATTATTAATCCTTGAAATTTTTTTCTTATAAAATATTCTTTCTAAATATATTTTTGTTTTTCTTTTTCTTTTTGCAAAACAGTTTCAGCTAAATGAACGCCCGTTTATATTGTATTTAAGACTTGTCAGAGACGATCTATCTGGAAGATCTAAATGCCATTGCAAAAAGTGTTCATTATGATATAGATAACATAACTGCTCTTATTAAGATTAAGCAGTCACACCATGTAAATTCAAAACCAGAAAGACATTCAAAAAATGTTAAAAGACTTTAAAAAACTATCAAAAACGAAGATTTATGAAAAAAAAAAACAATTTCATTAACCACATATAACTAGAATCATCCCACCAATGTTCCATCAATGTTGTGAGAGGGTGCTGGTAAAACATTAACAGAACGAAAATAAAACTTTCTTAAAACTATACATGAACCTCAAGAGGTAAAACAAAACCACCAGAAAACGTTCATATGGAATGATCCAATATAGTTCCGACGGAACGTTATAAGGACCGAAAATGGAGTCTACACTTTAACGTTCCTGCAATGTTATTTCGGAACGTTCTAGAAACCATGAATGAACGTTATGGGAACCTTATTGGAACATTAGTGCGTTTAGTGGGTAACTAGTTTTTTGGGCCCAACCTTTCCCCTATTGATCAATAACAAAGCGCAAAGTAACACACAGTAGTAAAAATCAATTCAACAAGAGAGTACCTGAGACAAAAGAACAACAAGAAAATAACAGGACGTAGAGATGCTCTATTATGAACACTCGAAGTGACTGACAGCTAGCTAAGAAGCATCTATCGACTGATGTAAAACAGAAAAATCAAGTTTGTCGATTATAAATCCGACACAACACGTCAAACAATTAATATTTTGATAATGTATCACCACACAAAACCGACACACTTGACCGCTGTAATGCTAAAAAACTGGAAGTATCTCAAGCACAAAAAGTCTGTAGACGTTATTACAAAAGAGGATTACCGGTATTCATTTCTCCAAATTAACAACATGAACAAATAAACTTTAAGTATTTCTACATCAATTGATTTTAATACAATGAAAATCATTTCAGGAACGGCTAGAAAAGTCATATATGAAATCTTTAGCTGAAAGTATCTTTGGGGACTCACTCATCACGGTACGGCTTAGTAGATCTGATTTAAAAAATGAAGTACGTCGCCGATTTAAAATCGAATATTCTATGGAGAACATTTTGACCAATGTGGACCCTATTTTCGTAGTTCCAGTGACTGCTTATAAAGTCGCATACAATTGGAATCAGTTCTATATCGGGATTCAAAATTCGTTGCATATGTATAATTTTATTATTTAAGTCGATGTTTTGATTTAGATTTAATTTATTAAACATAGTTTGTCTTAATTGTTTGTTGATGTTACAATACAGAAGAAAATGATATTCATCTTCAACAACTTCACATACAGAGCATAGTCTATTTTCTCTTTTAATATTTCTGTATCTTCCTAATTCTATATTCAATTTGTGGTCGCTGACTCTTAATTGTGTTATTAATTGTCTGTTTTTAAAACTTGTTAAATATTTTTCTTAACCAAATTCAGTCTTTAGTGTAAACAATATTTTCATTAGTAAACTAGATAACATTAATACAAACAGATGACATTGATTGGGATTGGAAAACAAGCGACAAGCACTTTTGCAAGTTCCTCTCCCAAAGAAAACTAAACAGAGATGGTACAAAGTAATGACAAATAATAACTGATTAATATTATAGAAGATGATGACCATACATTGATAAATTCAAATGACACAAATAAATGTAGTTAATATAATTTGAAGCCAAAATTTCGAGAGCCCTTATAAAATAAATAAGAGTGAATATTAAGTAAAGTACTTATATTACATCAGTTGAATCTTTTAGTTTGCATTATAAATTCTTGAATTACAATGAAGTTTTCTGAGTTCACAATATCAGAAAGAGTACTGTCACCATATATAAGCTTATCTACAGTTATGGGATCATACGACAGGCGGTCTAACATATGACGCCTCTGAATATCATATTGGGCACAATTTAAGAAAAAATGTTCAGGACTTTCAACTTGACCACAGATACAAAACGGATTTTCAACTATGTTTTTGGAAAATAGGTGGGCATTTAGGCCACTACTCTGGGTTCTTATTCTAGTATGAAAAATCTGACCCATCCTCTTACCAACATAAAAATATTTGGGAACAGGATGAGTTTTTCGAATATGGCTCTTAAAACAAGATAAAGATAAATTTCTAGTATCTACCGGAAGCTGATTCCACAATCTAACAGATGATGGTAGAAAACTGTTGTGATAATAGCTAATTCTAGTATGTATGTTGATCAGATTGGCAGCATTACGGGTACGATAATTATGCAAATCACCGAAAGATGGTGGTACTAAATTTGATAAATACGTTGGAGCGTTGTTGTTGACCATCTGATGAAATAAAACAAGCTTATGATTTGTCCGTCTGTCTCTCAAAGTCTCCCACCCCGTCTCTAGTATAAGAATATTTAAACAAGTCAGTTTTGAGGCACCAGTTACTATTCGTGCAGCCTCATAGTTTATCTGTTCCAATCTATCCTTCATATATTCTGTACAATTGTCCCAGATAACATCTGCATACTCGAGAGTAGGACGAATAAATAAAAAGTACATGGTCTCAAGAGATCTCCTGTCAAGTATGTACTTCAGACGTCGTAAAAGATTTAAACGGACAGAAGCCTTCTTGATAATCTCATTAATACAGCCGCCATCGCTAGAAAAAGTAAGACCGAGATGCTTATGGGACTGGACAGAAGAAATAACTGTACCATCCATAAGCAACCGGTGGTGGTAATCTGGATCAACCTTCCTAGAAATTATCAAGGTTTCAGTTTTCTTAGGATTAAATGAAACTAACCATCTCTTGGCCCATCCACTAATTCTTTGCATATCAGAATTAAACATGTTAAACTTAAAGTGTAAGTTCGCGATTTTTTTCACAATTTGTACATTGAAAGACTATCATATAAAAATAACTTTGGTGATATTCCTAGCGCTCAAATATGCATAGTAAGGATAAAATTGGCTTTTGAAAGTAAAAAAATTCTATCCATGGAGGGTCACGTGATTTGTACTAGATGGCGCTGCTCAAAGTCTGAATGTTGCATCCTATACCCATGTGGTATTTATCGATGTGTACCACAACGGACAATTTGAAATAATTATAATTAAGTCGGGAATGATAAAATAAAAGTCAGTCTAATGATTGATTGTGAGACGTTTAAAATGGTACCAATCGTTAAGTTCAGAATTAATTCGTAGAAAAATATAGAATTTCTAAATATTTTTTTTTGATTGGCCGTACAGACATTTTCGGAAAATATATATTTCAATTTTCAGTGTGTAGAATTGCCCTATACTATTTCTATTATACATTCTGTTTAAAATTCATGGTTCCTTGACACCCTACTGGGAGTACGTTGCATGATTCGTTTGAAGTGATATTATGATAATTAGTCCTTCCGTGCAAACCATCGCACCACAGGAGCTTACTTATCGTTTCTGTGTATAAGACTTTATTCCCTTCTACAAACCACTGGCACAACAGGGGTTCACCTGCCGTTTCCTGTGTATGTCTAGTACCCCCGTGCAAACTATCGGCACCACAGGGATTTAATATTGTTTCCTGTGTATTAGAAGTTGACATTTACCTGGTTGGAATGGGTTCTAACACACTTTCTTTTAACGAAAATCAACCCCTTTGGCCCGCCAGTGTCGTTTGAACATTGAAGTGCGAAAATGTTAATAAAATACCCTTTCAAATTAAAAACATATAAAAACAATAAACTGTAGGAATCTTTTTTTGTGTCTTGCAAATAATTATGTAGTTAATTAATTGTTTTTCCAACACTTCAAAAGCGAAAAAAAGAGGGAACTAAAACTCTTTAAACACATTTTTAATTTGGGTACTAGTATTACACAAACCATGCACGATGTAGCACCACGCTTTGGCTGATTGATAATTGTAAGAGAAAGGTAGTCAATGGAGTGAACAGGTGATATTGACACCTGCTGATTAATTATACCGTAAACTGATTAAGAAATTATTAAAAGATGTGCCGGTCGAAATTCTTAAAATCGAGCTGTGGTGGGTGTGTCTAAAGCAGGTTGAGTGCTGCAAGGAAATCTTTGATTGGAGGAGCACCTTAATTGATCTATATCTGTCAATTATACCTGTAATTAACCAACGGGGCGTGGCAGATCGTCCATGGTTAATGATCGTAAAGTTTAATGATTATAACTGACACCTGTGTATTCATATTGTCTTAAATATTTGAAAAACGATTGAAAACTAGGGCTGCTGTGTCAATAAATATTTCAGATTATTTACTATTTGGATTTATACATGTTATAATTTATTATTTTAAAACAATTTAAGGTTTAAGTAAACTATTATCTTGCTATTTCGATAAAAAAAAACCCGCAGGATTAAAAAAAATATCAATGCCAAATTATTCATATTTCAAATCATTATTATGATCGACAACATCGGCCTTATGTTACAAATATCGTCAATTGGCTACAGACCCCATTTATTTTTTGCATTCATTTCAACCAAATTTTTACCAAAAATAGGGACAACTAAAAATAATTGCACCATCTGGATTTTAAAAATATTTTACACATCTCATCTATATGTTATTCTTGTAATAATTTCCAATTGCCAGGAATCTTATTGGCCTCAGCCACCTACATTGGCAAAATTGGCCGGTCGCATGGTTGATTCTTGATGAAAGTGAAAGTAGAACTCCAAAATATGACCTCTGAACTTTGGTCAATTCACAACATCTATTTATAAAATCATTAGTTTTGACTGAATCACAACTGATTCTAAGCTTGACTATTAGATATTTACTAAAAAAGCCATAACATTTTCAACAAATGTAACTATAATACACCTTTATAATATACACCTACATTTTTATATAGGAACTATATTCGTAGACCACGAGCAAAGGGAATTAATTGGGGTCTGCAGCCAATTGGTTAATGTATGTGACGTCACATCTCCAATTGAGCTATCCCATAATTCATCATGGTTCATAGAATGGGTGCGCCCATATGGTCTTGTGTATTGGAATATAATTACGAATATCTTTCTTAATATATCGTTTTCAATGCTCAAAAAAGCTGTGTACAAGAAGAGAATGCTTCACAATGTCTTTAAGAACAAGCGAGACTCTAAGTCTTGGGAAAATTATATAGTTCAGCATGTTCAGAGAAATCTTGTTAATAAGATTAAAAGACAATCTGTAAAAAACTATTTTGTTGAACGATGTGTAGGTGGTCCCAAAAGCAAAGACTTTTGGCCCACTATTAAACCTTTTTTGACCAACAAAGGGTGTCATTTTGAGTCAGATATTATTATAAGAGAAAATGAGATATTGTTGACAGATCAGAAAGATTTTTTTTTTATTAATGTAGCCAAAGATATAGGTCATGGGGCAATATCTATTGACAACAATCACCCAAGTGTAATCAAAATCAAAGACATGCACAAACATGAATGAACAACAAACTGAATTAACTTTCCAACCTATCACAGATGACTTTACACAAAAACAACTGAACAAAATAAACATTAAAAAGGCAACTGGTTTTGATGAAATCTCACCTAAAATACTCAAAATAGCAGCACCAGTAGTAAAACAACCAATCACTAACCTCATAAACATGAGCTTCACAACATCAACTTTTCCAGATAAACTTAAAATTGCACAAGTTGTACCCATACATAAGAAAAACACCACACTGGATAAATCCAACTACAGACCAGTCAGTATACTACCAACCATATCTAAAATTTTTGAAAGATCTATTGAAACACAAATAAATTATTTTTTTGAAACAAGATTTAATGTCTTTTTATCAGCTTTTAGACCTGGCTACAGTTGTCAAGATATTTTGATTAGAATTATTGAAGATTGGCGTAAATGTTTAGACACCAATCAATACACTGCTGCTATTCTGATGGACCTATCTAAAGCGTTCGATTGTCTTCCACATGATCTGCTTCTACTAAAACTAAAAAACTATGGTTTGTCAGAAACTGCCCTCTCTTTACTTAACAGCTATTTGAAAAACAGGAAGCAGTGTGTAAAAATTGGTTCAATATGTAGTCCTTTTTTGGACATTTATAAAGGTGTTCCCCAGGGATCCATTTTAGGACCTGTACTCTTTAATATCTTGTAATGATATATTTCACTTTGTTTCGAAAAGTGACCTATATAATTACGCCGACGATAATACTCCATCTTATAGCAGCAATGTACTACAGGATGTAATAACTACTCTTGAACAAGAAAATAATATTTTAATAAAATGGTTTACAGATAACCACATGAAAGCCAACCCTGATAAGTTTCAGGCTTTTGCTATTGGAAATAAAACCAAAAAGGAAAATCTTACTTTTGAATTAGATGGAAATAATATTAAATGTGAAGATGAGGTTAAATTACTTGGTGTTACTTTTGATTTTAAGTTGAATTTTAATAGCCATATAGCCAATGTATGTGAAAAAGCTTCACAACAATTGAATGTACTTAAGAGAATAGGCAAATACTTAAGCAAGTTTAGAAAAATAACTATTTATTATTCATTTATACTTGCAAACTTTAATTATTGCCCTTTAGTCTGGCATTTCTGTAATGAAAGTAACATTCGCAAGCTCGAAAAGATCCAAGAAAGAGCCTTGCGTTTTATATATAACGATGATATTAGTACATATGAAGAACTTCTTTATAAATCTAGGATGCCATCTTTGAAAATTAGACGCTTGCGCTTTTTAGCAATTTTTGTGTATAAAACCATAAACAAACTTAATCCGGTATATTTACATGATATTGTAACTCTTAAAGAAAATTCTTACTGTTTTAGATACCAGAATATTGTAAATCTACCAAGAGGTAACACAACCAGGTATGGCCTACATTCTGTCAGCTATGGGGCAGCTAAACTATGGAATCAACTTCCAAATGAATTAAGAGGGGACATGGGACTTAATCAGTTTAGAAGTTTAATTAGTAAATGGGAGGGATGTTCTTGCTCTTTCTGTAAATAGTTTAGCCAACCTTAGCTGACAGTCTGTTTTCCTGTTTTTATATCTTTTATTTATTGTCCATCTTATGCTTGCATGATTTTGTTTTGTCTGCTTTGCTTTATACTTTTTTAGTGCTTAAAAGTTTTATTAGTGCTTGCTGCATGTTTGCTATGCATGTTTATATGTGTTTACCTACTATGTAATCTGTATCTTTATGTCCTATGTCATGTGCTATTGTATTATGTATGTTTTATTTATATGTATGTCTTAACTTTATGTATGTCGGTTTTAAAAGCTCTACAGAGCTTATGTTTATTGTTTTGTATCACCGACTTTAAATAAAGTTTACTTGACTTGACTTGAACCCGGCATGATGCCTACTCTCATTATAATAAATCAAATAAACTAATAACTCAAAAATCGCGAACTTACACTTTAATTGATGCCAAGAGAGGGCTGTCAACTATAGCATAGATACTAGTGTCATCAGCAAAAAGTTTTATATCGCAGTTAACTTCGTCAACGATATCATTAATAAATACTAAAAATAACATAACCTTGAGGAACACCAGCATTTATTGATACCCATGTAGACTCTTGACCATTAAGAACTACCCTTTGTTTTCTATCATCAAGATAGCTACAGAACCAATTTAATAATCTACCCGTGACCCCCATTTTTTGCAATTTATAAACCAACCCTCTATGCCAAACACGATCGAAAGCCTTACTAATATCGAAAAAAACAATGCGAATATCCTTCCCCTCGTCTAATGCTCTAGAAAATACGTCTGATAAATACAACAACTGATTTACTGTAGAATCTTTCAGGGTAAAACCAGACTGGTGTTCCGACAACAAATTGCGTATAAAATTCATCACGTGTTTATAAACACACTTTTCCAAAACTTTACTTGTTACACTCAATAAGGATATATATATAGGTCGATAATTACCAAGACAGCTTTTATCGTTCTTTTTAAATACCGGTATCACATTCGCCCTTTTCCATGACTTAGGAAAATACATAGTTGACAAACTTAGATTAAAAATTGTACAAAGAGGCTTACAAAGTATATCAAATCCCATTTTTAACAACCTAGGACTGACCCCGTCAGGGCCAGAAGCCTTGGTGACATTAATATTTTGAAGAACATCTTTTACATCACTCTCTGTAATATTTAGTAGATCAAGTTGTCTATCTGGTAAAGAATCGATGTTCGGAATTGTTTTGTTGCTATCATCCAAATTTGAGTGCGACGCGAAATAATTATTAAAAGCTTCAGCTTTATCTCGATTATTATCTAAAATAATATCGTTTTGTTTTATCGGAGGAATGTCCTTGTTACGAGTCTTGAGACCTACTAACACTTCTTTATATCAGTGGTATTAGCTCTCAGCTTATCAACCAGGCTGTCGAGAAACTTCGTCGTTGACTTCGAATGAGATTAACGGTCTGGTTTCTATGACGTCTGAAGTCAGCCCAATGTTGAGGTAGGTTGGACTTTTTAGCCTTACTATGAAGTCTACGGCGTTTGCGTATATTGGAATGGTATCTGACGCAGACTTAATAAGGATATCTGTAAAAGACTCGACAAGAACATCTAAACTATTATCAGCATCGGAAATAACGCGGTCCCAATCGACGGAGCGTAATCTGTCGCGAAATCCCTCTTCATCGCATCGGTCATATAACCATATGCGACGTTTAAAACAGGTACGCATCGACTTTTCTACTCTTATGATACCATAAATCGGGCAGTGGTATCGTACCATCGAATCAAGGAATGAGTGACCTACATGTACAAAGTCTAACAGATTTCTCTGGTTCGTAATTACCAGATCTAAACACGAGCTGTTGTTTTCCGTGAAGTGTGTCGGATCGTTTATCAACTGAATCATATCGTAGTTCATAATGATATTTTTCATATGCGAATTAGAAACGTTTAGATGGTCTTCATTAAAGTCTCCCAAAATGACAATGTTACCAATGCCTGCATCTTCACTAGCCAAGGGTTACGATCCGCTATCTCTCATCTTCACGTGAAGATGAGAGATAGCGGATCGTAACCCTTGGCTAGCGAAGATGCAATGCCTGTGTCTACTGCTAAGTCAATAGAATGATGAATAAGGTTAAAAGTCTGAATACCAGAGTCAGGAGGTCTGTAAAACAAGCCGATTAAAATTTTTTTGCTGACTCTTAATACTGACCTCGACCCATAAACATTCGACTCCTCTGACAAGAAGATCTTGTCTTTTTATTTAGATGCAACAAAATTATCCTTGATATATATGGCTACGCCCCCACCCCTTCTACCAATACGATCGTTTCTAAAGGGAAAATGAAAACCATCCAATAGTAAATCGCTATCACTTACGCTGGAATTAAGCCAGGTCTCACTAAAACATACGATATCTATGTTTCGTAGTTTAGCGTTGATAATATCAATCTTCGGTACAAGGCTTTGAACGTTCAGGTGGACAAATGAAGGAAATGAATTCATACAATCTTGAAAGGTATCTAATAAGGCATCTTCGGTAGACGTTGACGACGCTTCCGACGTCTTAGTAAACGGTCCAGGGTTTGACTCTATATCACCAGACAACATCATGACTCAGTACAGCCAAAGCATAATTACAGAGAACAATATAAATTGATAGCTTAATATAGTTTTATCATAAACAAAAACCTCATCTGGTGGGTTCGAATGTTTTTTGTTACTATTATAGGATACATGTAATAATAAAAGTATAATACAAATAGCAGCAGATCCATAAATTCAGTCTTTAATTGTTTGTATAAAAATAATTTAGAATCATCGGTCAAGCTGGCTAATTTCTGCGTTATTATATTTTTGTAGTTATCTTCTATTTTTTGTTTAAAATTACTTAAAAGTTATTTCTAATTTTCATAAAGGGTTTGTCCAAATTTTCAAATTCTGTGATATCTAATTCACATTCTTAAAAAATTTTGGAAGCAAGGGTGTACCACGAGTACATTCCTTCATTATGTAGATTTTTGTTTACAATATATGCTTCTTTTAACAAAGGGTTAATCTTTTCAGAGTTTAGTCTGCAAAAATACATCATTACTTGAATTTTAATGAAACTTTCAATAGGCAATCTACCAAGCTCTGACTTTGATGAGATATATCTTGCATGCCGT
Organism: Arcuatula senhousia; assembly: GCA_963971305.1. NCBI lineage: Eukaryota > Metazoa > Mollusca > Bivalvia > Mytilida > Mytilidae > Arcuatula > Arcuatula senhousia. The sequence continues at coordinate 75,332 of CAXARO010000804.1, forward strand.
TTTTTTAAGTCCTAAATCGATTTGCAATATCTGTTGTGTATTTTTTCAAATGAGGATCTATCTGCCAGAGTCAGAGTATCACAAATATTACCATTTCTATTGGCTCTATCTTTTGCTCTAGCTATAGGCAGAAATTCCTCCATAAACCATATTTCACAGTTATATAAAAAAAATTGGTCTAATTAGTAGATCGAAAAGTTTGCATTAGAGGTTTACGGGAAGAGACTGAAAATTAGAAAAGCTGCTCTTGACAGCAAACAGTGCCTTAAGTCCCTTTTTTGTTAATTCCTGTATAGACCTTTTAAATTTACCTTTATTGTCAATAATATTACCTAAGAAATTGTATTCAGTAGACTGTTATTACCTGGTTTTTTTTTTTAAAGTAAAATGAGGGTTCATTATCATATTTATTTTGAAAGATCACTACCTTAGTTTTCTTAACACTGACTGTTAGTTGCCAATCTTTAAAGAAAGTTGATCAAATTATCAATTTCTCTGCAAAAAAGACTATAAATCAAAGATTAAACTGGAATCTTCAACTTTATCCTACTCTTAATGAATCATTCTAAATGGATTCCTTTCTGAATGAGCTTGCTTTATTAACAACATAACCACCGAAATCAGGATTAAGAACAGAATGGCATAACAGTGTGGTGAAGTCCTAAATTTTAAGGGTAAATGTAAATGTATATTTTGGAGACTATGTAAACTGTCATTTATTTTTTTATGTTTATGGATCTGTATTTAAAACATTTTTAAAATGAATTATATAAATGGACTATATTAAATCTTATTTCTTGATTTTGGCATAGACCTGTATATTAATTTAATATACAGATCTATGATTTTGGTGAGAGAGAAAATCAAAGCGCTAAAGCGTTTAAAGGCAAGCGAAATATATAAGAACTATAATAGATTTATTCTCTGTTAAAGTATATTGTTCAAAATGTTTGCGAATTATTAATTTTGGTGAGCGAAGAAAGGATCGTCATGAAGATAGTTAATGAACACAATATGCACACACAAGACAGGTATCGTGTAAAAACGGTATCGATTGAAACACCCCTTCGATTAAAATGCACTCGTCCCAATGATGTGTATTTTGTACTGATTTTATGAATGGTGAAGCTAGAATCTGAATCCATGCGTTGACCAATGATGATGATGATGGGTATTTATAGTCGCGACTAGGGGAAAGCCCCTCTGCGTCGACTTGTACCAATCGGTATAGACTCGCTATGTGCCATGGGTCGTCCAGCCCATGACACACCACCGCCAGTGTTAGCTGCTCCAGAGTATCCTTTGTTATCGCTGGAGCAGGGCCCGTCTTCCACCACGGGGAGGTACTGGTCGGAATTCTGGAAGACTACGCGTTGACCAATCAAATGAGAGAAATATTTATACGAACCAATCAAGTAATAGATGAATACATAATGTATATTCTATCGCCTTTAACTAAAAAGTTCGTCATGAAAGATGCAAAGGAATAAATAAAACTTGTGCCGGTCATATAAAATTGCAATGAAAATTGAGATTTATAGAAGTATATATCATGTTAACAAATATTGAAAAGTAATATAGAAAATAAAGCATTTTATTCCAGTCTGGATGCAGGAAAATCACTCCGTCTAGACAGAAAAAAAACGCGAAAATCACCACTACTCTATAGACTCCATAAGGCTTCGCTGGCGCTTGCCTAAAAATTGAGGGAAAAATTTTCAATCAATTAGAGTGATCTCCCTTTGACCACTTTGCGATTTCCCGGAAGTGCATTTGGAAAATGTACACAAGATGGCGACAGTGTGATGGGAATGCTTCAGAAATGTGAAAAATTGTGGTATTTAATGCAATGTCTCGATTGGCAGACTACTTTGTCCTAGTAGGTTATGACCACGAGAAAGACAGTAAGTAAAATAGAATACAGAAAGTAAACGAAGGGATCGAAAATCATTTTGAGAGGCAGGTCAAACTGTGAAAGTGCGTCTGCAACTCTCCAAGCACTTAATGACTCTCTCTCACACCTTCCATCCCTTTGAAAGTTGATAGAGAAAAATGCGTTATGATGTTTTTGAGATTCCATAAACAGAAATACAAAATTTTATTAGGCTCTCCAGGACATGTTTTTTATCATTCATTCACAAAAACTGGCCCTTTGGCTTTGGGTTGAAAAACCCTTGGCTTGTGCATAACATGTAAGTGTACATGCCAGTTCTCTAGCAGTGCTGTCAAGTCTCACGGATTTTGCGTGAGAATCGTGCATTTTGATCTCAATTTGTTGGAAAATTTCTTTGATCTTTGTTTTTTTTCCCTTTGATCTTTGATTGTTTACCAAATCTCACGCATTTTCGTGATGAAAACTTGGCAGCACTGCTCTAGAACAGGGTGGGAATGGTCTTTAGAATATAAATCAGTCATTTTTAATATGAGGCAGACAGACCTGTCAAGTGCCAAGCAACTCGCGTTAGACCCACGCATCTAGATGGCAATTTGGCGGTAAATTTCTTTGATCTTTCAATTTTTAGTCAAATCTCACGCATGCAGCCAATAAAAACTTGACAGCCCTGGACATGTTAAACTTGTGAGGCTCCTGAAATAACAATTTTTAATTATTATTTTTTTTGAGCTTTTCTTGTGGGTTACTCGTGCATTCAATGACATCTAAAATTTTCAAAGAAAAACATGAAAAAAGCGTTGAACAAGATACCGAAAGTTTGGATAAACAAGCATGATAAACAAATAACTGTTCAAGTATATATGTATGTACATGTATGCCAGAAATTTTCTCCTCTTTTCCGACCACCCTTATTGAATGAGGTAAAGAGGGAATCTGGGCATTCATTTCATGGATTGCTGTAGTGTCCATATTAGTCAGACCCCCCTGGGCCTAGCGTCTGGTCTAACAGCAACAAAAGGTTGACAACAAAGCCAACGTGAAGGAGAGACTCAACTTACAAGTAAAATGGCAAAAATGTGCAAGAACTACTTTACAAGTGTGGATCCAGGATTTGACATTAGAGAGGACACAGGGTTAAAATATTAGAAGTATAGATTGAGATTATAAATGACATAAAAACCTTCTTTTTTCTTTTTTATATTCTAGAGGGGCAGGTGCCAGGTGTGCACCTGTCTGAGTCCACATCTGCTTATTTGCATGTGTGTCTGACTGATTACTGGTTGATCAGAATGTAATTTTGTATGAATTATTACATGTATTAAATTGCAAACAGAAAATGCTTTGGTCAGACACAATTTTCAAATTCACAGGACTGAATGTCCTGTTGCTTAAAAAGAATTGATATGTCTGAATATGTTGAAAAATTTGAGGAAAAAAAAACACAAAATGGGGGTTGTCCTTATTTAAACATTGCCAGTAAATTAAGCCTCATGTTCAGGTGAAACTCACATTTACATCAAAGCCAATGGTGACAGCCCTTTATTTTTAGGCCAAATTTTTGTGTTATGACCTGACACCCCCCTCCATTTGTCGCTATGGGCTTAGTGCAAATATAATCTGACTTCTGAATCCCAAAACCCATATTTACTTCTTACAACATGCTAGGGACTGCTGCAGGCCTATTCTCCACCTGTGCCATGCATGGGACCCAGAAAAATGGGAAATAAAAGCTACATGTTACAAGATGGCAAAACTTTGGATTAGGTGGAAGAAAAAAGTATTCAGGCAAGTTAACCACAATTTATCATTTAATTAAGGAATCAAATTGGAAACATTTATTTTGATAATATTTAAATTGTAGCCAACACCTAAAATATATCTTGAAGAGGGAGGGTGTTGCCTTTTAGTAAAAAAATGTTTCAAACCAATTTGCGAGATTCTTTTCAAAAATATAATACATGTACAAATGTAGCTTTGAATTAACATTTTACTTGTTCAGTTGTTGATGTACATAATGTATGTATCGTACATGTACATGTATTTGGCCAATGAAAAGAAGAAAGGAATTCTGATTAGTGGTTTTACTTGTCTTCAGCCATCATATTGCTTGTTTTTATTGTTCTCTGATAGATATGAAATTCTCAAATCTCAGAGGAGAGAAAGACATTATTTGTCACCAGTCGTATGTTACTTCAATGCTTGATAAAGTACATGGTACCTAATTAAATTACTTTAAATAAAAAAAAATTGAGGGCAATACCATATTATTGTCAATATTCATTGGATATAATTGATATTTATTTATACAATAATTGAGGATGATGTCACAAACATCACGACCATTTACACACTATAGGACTGTCACAGCTTGTATGGTGTCTATATTGATTCTGTTATAGTTTCATTGTGTGATTGGTTTGTCATAGAAATTTGAAATAGGTTCAATGGAAGACTTGAATTGATACAAATCACAACAGATTCATTAAGGTCAAATACTAAAACTTTTCAAATCTATCTTTTATTCCCAAAAGCTTTACATGGTTTATTGAGTCGATGGTTTTGGGACTTTTAACTCAATATTTTAATGTGACACTATTTTTTGTTTGTCTGATCTCTGATTTCTAAAGTCCATTGAATGATTAAATGACAAGGTTAGATTTTGTTGTTTTATTGTTTGTTTCAAAGGTTTTACAAAAAAATGTAGCATGGGTTGCTTTTTATTGGGGAAAGTTTGCAATCAGAATCTACATGTACATTTTCTCTTCTTTAACAGGAACAAAAATGTTTGAAATCAAAATTCTTTTGCTCAAGTAACTCACGAAAGTAGAAAGTTGAAATATGCCGTGATGTATATATACATGTACATGTATCATATTCAGGTGCAGATTGAGGAAATGAATGTCACCTAAAATTGTTTCATTTGCTCTTAACACATGTAATATTGTATGAATGATGTAAGAAAGGTCTATATACATGATAATTAGGTTAGGAAGTGAAATCTTAAGCAAGTAACCTCAGATTTTTATCTGAGGTAAAATTATAACTGTGTTTTTATGTCATACATGTACATGTACTACTGGTACTTAATTTTCTGAATGAAAATTTTCATTGATATATTTTAATCATGGCCATGCCATAAAGCTGATTCCTAGAACTTTTATTTGTGTTAATAAAGTCACTTCCATTTCTGTATATCAATTTTCATTGTATTAAAACAAGATTTTGTCATTATGCATGTTACATGTATGTATCCATCCTCACCAAATTTGTGGATGCTACATGTATGTCACTTGTTCATGCTACAGTTTTCTTTTAACTACATTACATCCTTTTTCATTTCTTACTTGTACATGTAGTAACAGCAGGGCTGTCAAGTTTTGATGAGCTGCTCGCATGAGATTTGCCCAAAAGGAAAAAGTTAAAAAATTAAAGAAATTTACCGCCAAATTGCCAACTAGATGCATGAGTCTCATGCGAGTTATCACACTTGACAGGTCTGTAACAGAGATTTTATTTTATTTCACCAATTTTTTCAAGTTTTTTACAGTTGAAGTTTATGTTATAGTCAAACCTTCATTGCGACAGGCAGACCAATTCACACAAACCAATTACTTGTGCATGTAAATTATAAGCATGTTAAGGTTTTACATTTCATCACGTTAAAGTCTTCATTGTAACAGTAAGACCCAGTAACCTTATTCAACATTGACAGTTGAAATGTAGATTTACATCAAGTGCTTCAAGTACATGTCACTTAGTAAGAATGAGAATGATTCTTGTACTTGTATCAGTTATGTGGTGGTTCCTTAGTACATGTACATGTATGTTGCAGGGTTGGCAAAGTATTGACCGCCCGGGTTTTCCCACCCGGGAAAACCCGGGTTTTCCCGGGCTGGGCAATACCCTTAAAATCATCAAAGTGGGCAATACTGGGTAATAAGAATTTATTCATGAAAAAAATCCTATTTAATAATATTTTATGCTTCAAAATTTTTCCTCATCTACAAAATACATAAATTATTTGTATTTAACATTACTTTTCATGCATTAATTCAATAATTTGTATATTTGCACTACTTTTTTGCTATAATTTTTTCACTGTCATTACAATTTTGACTATCATGACAATACATGTTGTTTAATCTATGCTAATCATTTATGAAACCCCAGGCTATCAAACAAAACAGAATTGTGAAACCATATACATGAAAAGATTAAATAAGGATTAGTAATCAAAACATCATAATTTTGTCTACATGTAATTGTTAATAGGTAGGGCTTGTGTATTTATAAGAATAAGACATACATGTACATGCATTAAAAAAAACATTGAACTTGTATAAGGCCATATCAGGTTAATTTATAGATCACTTTGCATATCTATACATGTAAAATTTATCACATATACTTTTTAATTATATTTTAATCTTTCACTATCTAAATCTGTTTTTAATAGTGTTTTCTTTTAGTTTTTACTTAAAAGTGCACATACACATCTTAGTACTGATGGTTATGTAGGTATTTGATGATATTTTAATAAGAAAGAACTTATTACCCAGTAATGCCCAGTATTGCCCAATAAAACCCAGTAAAACCCGGGTTTTCCCAGTATTTCCCGCTGGGCTGGGAAATACTCTTAAAACCCGGGTTTTTGCCAACCCTGGTATGTTGTAGTGGTATTCAATCT
>CAXARO010000805.1:0-20494 GCA_963971305.1 Arcuatula senhousia
CGCCGGTACAATAAGTCTATTTAGGACATGTTTACGTCCAATTTTCTGGCGACAAGGTTCCCATACAGACGGGGATTTTCCCCGAGTGGTGAGCAAATTTTTCAAAATTTCAAAATGTCGAGTTGCATACCTGTTCGCTTTATGTATACCAGTGGGTCAGCATTTTAGATAGTATAAAACAGCAATATTTTGACATAATATAATATGTTTAGAAATGACAAGAAAAAACTAATTAAATCATTTTTATCGGAATTTTATTTTATTAGGAGTTTAGAGAAAAAAGGGGGTCATATATGAAATCAATTCTCAAAGTGCCTGTGTACACGAGTAATACAATAATCAATATCAACAACGTGCCTTTGAAATTATGAAATTTGATTTTTTTAATACTTTCTCTTCTTTAACTATTACACCTATGTCAATGTCTATTACACTAACATAATGAACAGTCTGTCCTCCTTAGGAGCTCTTCTCTCTCCAACTTCCCCGCGTTAATTATCAATTATCTCCCTTGCGAAATTTCCAGCTTGACGGAGAACTTATTTCGTTAAGCAGTAAACCACGCCCATTGAGCACGTCAATCACGCTTCCTAGCAACGATTTCACGGTCTAGAAATGTAAATGTAGAAATGAAAATGTTTGAATTGTTTTGTTGTAAAATAGAAAAGGATCTTTTTATTGGGAAAATTATTGATGTATTTTTATTATGTACAAAACTTATATTTTATTTCAATTTGAAAATCTGGAATACTTTTTTTAAATATGTCAACTTAAAAATCAATGCGTGTTCGTGTTTTTTGTAATATTAATATCTTTTTTTCAATATACTTTTATTAAAAATGTAGTTTTTGACATTAACATTTCATTATCTACATGTAAAACGTTTTGACCATGTATCCCCTCCATACTTCCGAAGCACCCGAGTTAACTCTTGTTACGACTTGAGTTGGCGTTGTTGATTTCCGTTCGGTTGATTTTGTGTTTTGTGTTTCTTCGTGCTGTTCTTGTTCATGTTTACCGGTTTTGTCGTTGCCCTTTCGGACTTTTGACACTCGAATGCCCTATTTGTGCCTGTTTGCTTCTTTCAATTCATTCGTCGGTTAGCACAATCACTAACTTCAATGGTTTGGTGATTTCAACTTCGTTTAGGTAACTTCTTTCTTGGAAAAATTGACCAAACTCTACGACATTGCTCAGCAGCATAAAAAGGTTCACAATAAAAAGGCCTGTTTTTCAAAATATATTTAGTTACGATTGTAATATGAGAGTTTCTTTTTTGTTGTTTTAGAAGTACGCTTATTGCTTTGAATTTCGTTAAAATCTAGATTCTTTAGAAGACGGTACAGGAAACAACTGCCAACAATGAAGAAGCTAAATATGGATCTTCAAAGTATTTACAAATATACTAGTAGTAATTTCAAAAGGCAAAACAATCATAACAAAGCGTCAAATAAATTGAAAAAAAAATCCATATAGAACTTTATTAATTGGCTGGCATATTTCCTCGATAACAGTAACTTTGTATCCCTTTTGTAACTAAGTGAAACAAACGGTCAAACATGCAGCGCCATTATTGTATACATGTTGTATGCTGCCTTGCAAAATGATCCAAAATGCACATGTACGTGTAATTATGGCAACTTTTAAACGACAATTAAGACTAAAGTTCTTATATTCTGATACTACAGTTTCAAAAAGGTCAAATATATAAACTAAAATTGAAAAAATATATAATGAAACACATTATGTTGATCATTTGTATTTACACATGAAAAAAAATATAGATTTCAGGCGACTGGGGCTACATTCATAAATACCGAAACTTTTCAACCGGTACCAGAAATATTTTAATGGAATTGTTTTATTTAATTTGTTATGTTGTACGAGGTAGATTCTTTCCACAAAATATTCCACCTAGCTATCCTATTTTTCTATGAAATGAAAAAAGAAAATGAAAAAAAAACTCATTTTAGTCATTCCTTGTATTATCTCCCTTTAAGACTTCTTTGAGTCAAAATTTTAACAAACTTTTGTCTGTCGTTGGTTGTCTGGACAACATTTAATATGTTAAAAGTTTTCTTTTCAATAATATTGTAGTAGACAAAAATAGTATAATAGAATGTTTTATAAGGGTTGAAATTTTTTTACAGTTTATAGTACCCCTAAAGGGGCCTCTGTTATACCAGTTTCCGCATCTTTTTGCAAAGTATAACAAGTTGCAAAATAAAGTTCACATGTTTGTCTTTTGATTTCTGCAATAAAAAATCGGTCTACAGGGGTATCCACTCAAATTATTTTTTTCCGGACCTGGCTGATGGACTATAATGAACACAACATTTAAATGACATGTAAACATCGAAATTTTACAGTGTGAACGCATTGCTGTTTAATGTTAGTGCGGACGACATTTAAACTACTAATTTCATAATGTTCAGATTTCCTGTTTCTATGCTAATATATGAAAAGGTATACTTTTATCCTCAAAATATATGATTAGGTGTATTTTTTTAAATTTCAAAATAATATAAGGGTGGGGGTCCCAAGGTGCCAGCAGCTCACCCCTACCAAAAATAGTTTTAAGTGACCCCCCCCCCCGGGATTATACTCCTTTAGTCGTCGAAAATGACCACGCTCGCAGTTTTAGACCGTATATATGTGCTAAAGGAAAAGAAAGCATTGTAGAATTGTTGAGCTCATAGAGATCTACAAAAAATGACATCATGAACAAACTTTGACATTAACATTTAAAAGAGATATCCTCTGTCACCCTTTCTTTATCAATTCTAACTGATTAACAAAAAATCATTGTCTCTGAGACCACTTAGAAAAAGCAGGGGGCTTTGTTTTTTTGTTTGTTTTTTTTTTTTTTATAAACATCTCGATTTTGAATCTAGTGGCCATCTCAGTACAGAAATATAAGATGAAAGAGAGACTGATATTTTCAAATTATTAATTTTCCAAGCATGGAAAATATAAGGTACCTCACCCGCATATGGTGCATAATAGTTCATGGCTTGATGGAAGAAATTAGAAGCAAACTTCAATTTCAGTACCAAAAGCTAAATAAAAATTCTTCATTGAGTCTAAGATGTACGATGGCCCCTTATAGAAGTAACTTAGATCATCAAAATTAAACTATATGGAGTTTTCACACTATTTTGAAAACGGTTAGTGTTAGAAAATGTTTAGCACGATAGCAAAATTGTTCAACCGGTTAAAATCTACAAAAATGGTTTTAGAGGAAAAACGTGCTTAAACACACGTGATTCTCCTCTTTTGATTACTTTATCGCCACTTTTTAAATATTTTCTTAAAATGAAATAGCTTATGATTACCAAAGCCAATACTTAATGATTATTTGATTCTCAGATTATCCTCCCCAAAATTATGAGACCTACACGAAGAAACACAAAATCACAAAACAACAGCCATCAGCAACGCGATTCCAAGTCTTTCGAAAGTGAACTCGTGTGCTCTTGGGGGGTAAGCAGTTGCTGGTTGTTGCAACAACCCAGAGTTTACACAGATGTAGGGGGTGATGAAGGGTTATATTCGGCAACGTTGTCGACGTGTTTCCGTGATTTTGATTTTGAATTAATTGTGCCTTATATTTTCGCGTTGACATTGTTGTAAGTGCTCCGTTTTTGCCTGTATATTTAAGCCCAGTGTTTCGTGATTGACAACGCATTTCTCGTGCGTGGTCGTCATTATTGCTTCAAAATCTGTGCGTGCGGGTTCGTTGCCTTTGCTAAAAAATCTGGAATGCACTGAAATCAGTTTATTAGTCTCAAAAACTTTAAAAAACAATAAAAAGAATACGATTGAATTTCACAATTATCAAATTCCTTTGTGTAAATAAATAAAGCCCATGACGATGCTAAAGCTCTGACCTCATGTGCCTTAACAGAATGAATAGCCAAAACTTCCTCACCTGAAGATTTGTAAGCCAACAAAATGGTGTCACATATCCATCTGGAGATGGATTTGGCAGACAAGTCAGAAACACCTTTCTTCAAAGGAAGAAAGAGTCTAGATGAAGAAGAAGCAGATCTGCGTTGCCGAGTCCTATCTAGAAAAATCTCAAGAATTCTGATAGGACAAAGTAACAGGTAAGGAGAGTCAGAAGGAAGGGCAGGAACCACTACTGGTTCTGGACCTTTACTAGGCAATTGGTTTTTATACGACCGAAAAAAAATTGTGGTCGTATAATGTTATGGCGATGTCGACGTCGTCGTCCGCGTCGTCTGGGGACATTTGGTTTCCGTGCGATAACTTTAGTAGATATTGACCGATTGTTATAAAATTTTGATATGATGTTTCTATTCACTAAAAGAAGGTTGGTATTGCATTTGGGGTATCTGGCCCCTACCGTTTCATAAAAAGGGCCAAAAGGGGCTAAAATGGTTGTTGTGACAAAACTTCTGTAGATTGTTTATTTTTTATCTGATTTTGATCATTCTTGTTTTATTGTATTCCTCAATAAATTCTGTCAACTAAATGTAACAACTGTTTTTATGTATCTTGCACCGTGACATTGCTAATGGGGGTCAAAGTTTGGCCACGCCCTAAAAAATAAACTTTTTTATTTGTGGTCTGATTTTCAAAATCTTTTTTTTTCATTGGAATCCTTGTAAAAATCCCTGCCTGTTTTTTTCCAATCAGATTTGCAATATCTCTTACCGTTTTTGAGAAATTAGTGGTCAAAGGGGCCAAAAATGCCAATTATAAGTGTTCCTTTGAACGTGCGATTAAACTTTTAAGTTGTAGTTTCTCAATTATGAATATGAAATTTTGATATGATGTTTTTCACCACATAAGGAAGGTTGGTATTGAATTTGGGGTCTGTAGCCTCTACTGTTTCGGAAAAAAGGGCCAAAAGGGACTCAAATGGGTTTATTGACAAAACTTCTGTAGAATGTTTATTTTTCATCTGATTTTGATCATTCATTTTTTTAAATGTATTACTCTATAAATTCTGCCAACTAAATATGACAACTGTTTTGATATATCCTGCATTGTAACATTGCAAAAGGGGGGGGGGGGGAATTGGGCCAAACCCCAAAATTCAACTTTTTTATTTGTGGTCTGATTTTCAAAATCTTTTTTCATTGGAAACCTTGTGAAAATCCCTACCTGAGTTTTTGCAATTAAATTTGCAATATTTCTTACCGTTGTTGAGAAATTATGCGTCAAAGGGACCGAAAACCCCAGTTATAAGAGTTTCTTAAAAGTTGGTATAAATACAAAATTCAAGTATGCATAGAAAGTCCGTCAAAGTGCTGTGCGAGTCCACCATGGACTGCATGTGTCCAAAGCATTTGACAATTCATATTGGGCCTCCAACGTACAGGGTTCAACATGTTGCGTCCGTATCATGCTGCGCTCGGCGTAGCTTTTTATTTAAATATAAGCACGTGCATGTTTTCGTGTTGGGATCCCTTTTACAATTTATGTAGCGTAGCATCATAATTAAGCAAAAAATTCCACCCAAAGTACTAGATATCTTTCTAGACTTGTAGTGAGGTGTTAGCATGAGTTTCATGTTGAAAGCCTCCTTGGGACTTCGAATAGGAAAAAGAATAGCGATAAAACCTCTTATCGTTTGCTTTGTTTCTTTTCAATAGTAATAATAGGATTTTGTGTCCTGCATAAATACTCCATAGCCCCTCTATTTTCAAATTTGACTTGTACGATAGGTTTTGAATATATGAATGTATTAAAGACTTATAAATCATGAAAAGATTGAAATTCTAGAGGGGCATTCGATGTCCAAAACAAAGACAAATAAGTTGAAACAACACAAACAGAAACATTGAGGACACCGATAGTACGTACAATACGAAAACACAAACTACACGGCTAAATTATTACCAGCAACACCAAAGTGAACCGAGGTACGCCGCAAGAGATAATAATTTCAAAATTCAATTTATTTGAACAAACTCGCAAAAGGGTAGATAAAATCTGGTTTAAAAGTGCATCCCGTACTCGTCTCAGAGATCGAAAGCTTTACGTCTTGTCTTCGTGATATATATTCCGCAAATGAAATTCAGAGTGGACAGCCTAGATCATGTGGAAAAGATTTTAATTACTTAAATTGCATATATTTACACCTTAAAAATGTAGTCTGGTAAAAACAAAATGTTAATTCAAAATATTACAGTAATGGTCTGCTATCTGACATGGACATGTATGGGTTTTTCAAACCATCACTGTACAAATCCGCAAGATTTTCTTTCGAAATAGTTATATGTTTTCCAGTTTTGTTTTCTTTTACCCTTAGGAACGACAGCACTTCCTCCGTCAACTCCATTACCACATAACCTGTTCGTGGTCTCTCAGGAAGCTGGGGCGGCGCCAACGAATCAAACGCCGTATACTGATCATCGCCATTATGCATTGCACGTGATCTACTTTGCTTCCGGAGAAGAGTCTCGTGTGCAACTTCTTGAAAACCTTTATCTTTGCAGTCGACAAAAGTTTCGTCGTCGCTGTGGTCACTGGCTATTGATTTGACCCAAACGCGAGTATTTTCATAATCGATCACTTGATTTGATGCACTAAGGCTGCTGCTTGTGGAAGCGAGAGTTTTTAGATTGATGTAGGAATGGCGAATGCTAGGACACCCGGTTGGTCCGCCATTTTGGTCATTATTTGGTATCAAGACGACACTTGCCACCGAAGTGTAATGTTCTCCTTTTCTGTGAAGAGGAGAATTTTGGTCTTTGAAAACTATATCCGTCAGCTGATCGCTGGTTGCTAACTTCTCCGCGCTTCTAAACAACGAGCATTCTTGCAGGCAGCTGGGAATGTGAGACTTCCGGTAGCTTGGTTCTTTTCGTATGCAATCATCTTTTGACCTTCGCCTTGGCGGATGTGGAGCCGTTTTATTACTGTACGATAGATCCTCTTCTAAAGGGGGTGGAGGAGGAGGCAGCTGAGGTAGAGATATTGTGTCTAGCTCTGGTTCTTCAGGTAAGGTGACTTGATAGCTTCTACAACAGAATTTGAGATTTATTGCACGCTGCTTTTACATTCTAGAATGCAAAACACCACAAGACGTTAGATAGTGCCGAAGTGACTTCTACATGCATACCGTATAGCGGGAAATTTTCGCGAGGATTTAATTATCGCTATATTCGCGACCATTACTCTATCGTGAAATTTGGAACCCGCGTAAAATAGAATCAACATATAATTGTTTTGGGAATATTATCAAATCGCGAAAATAAATGTCCGCGTATATAACAACTTAATCATTTGGTAAGAAATCATGAAATTTGCACGCCGCGAAAATTACCCACTATACGGTATGTCGCAACAGGTTGCAGGCGACATGAAAATTAGTTCATCCCCGCAATAATTTATACCAGCGTGCTTTTCCGAGGTCACAAATCTTTTTCAAAGTTAAATATTGTCCTTTTTTTGTGTAGAATTTTGGACCACATGTTTTGGAATCTTAAGTAAATTGAAAAGCAAGATTACTCTAACAGCGACCACAGGCAACAAGTAAGCCCGAAATCGAAGGCTACTAACTGTTTTTATAATGCATTTTAAATTGTCGCCTGTGTCGCATGAAACACAAATTCAAATACTTTACTCGTATCAAAGTACTTTGTTGTCACAGAGAAGTATCCTTGAAGTCACCACTTCATGTTCATTTCATCAATGTCGTCATATTCTTCTTCGACCTTGCTTAATTCTATGTGTTTCAATGATGTACGCCCTCCCAAGTGCTTGGAATTCCCATGTGGAAAGATTCTTCCAGTGCTAACACCTTATTGCCTGGCTTTTGTGTTATTATTTTTAACTTTGTTTTAAAATGTTTTAAATAACTTTGCATCTTTTAAGATCCAGTCTGCATCTCGACGGTTTAGAAAGAGATTCCTGGTTTTCCTTAGACCTAGTTTAATGAAATTTCATGCATATATCTGGACATAAGGTAAGAACCGCCTGCAAACTAGAAAATTTTATTATCTGCATGTTTTTTCAATTAAACCCGCTAAATGAAATGAATCAAGGAATAAGAAAGATTACCAATAACAATATTTTGCGGAAACAGTTTTTTCTCCAAATGTATAAATGAGTAGAAGTTTGAAGTTCCAATTTTAGATTATTGTTTCAATTAAATGACAATTCTTTATGTTCTGGTTTTTTTTATGCATTCGGTGTGACTCTCTTAATTAACAAGTTTTTTTTACATACAAAAATTGAAAAACAAAAGTGAGGTAAATTAAAAAAATCCGTGACCCTTAACTTTTGTCCAAGTACATATACATTGTAGCCAAATCGGTAAATTGTTCGCGGTAGGATGACTGAATTTTACAAAAAAAGTAGTTCGGGCAGTTTTAAATTCGCGCTGTAATGTTAATGCCCATAGCCTACTATAGAAGAAAACATATTCACGCCTTTTAATTTTCGCGCTAGCATTATCAACGCCAAAACCGCGAAAATAAAACTGCCGCGAAAATTTCCCGGTTTGCAGTTTATGTGTGCACATACCTCATAAGTAGATGGTTCATCTCAGTGAAGTCTATTTCTGTCTGTGACCCCTCATGTCGGCTGTTATACGAAAATATCTCTGAAAATAGAAGATGGTCCATGTACTATTAATGACACTAAAACTACATACATGTATTTGCTTGCCCAAGATGGTAAAATTGAAATAACAATGATTTCATCACCAGACGAGAAACAGAACCATAGGCGGATCCAGGCGGATCCAGGGGGGGGGCGGTCCCCCCTTTTGACGAAAAAATTTGGTTGAATATATAGGAAATCATTGAAGCGTTACCAAAGCGGGCCCCTCTTAGGCCGGTCAGTGGACCCCCTCTTTTCAGAATTTCAGGATCCGCCACTGAAAACCATAGCCCTGACTTGATTATCCTTGAGGCTTAGTTCATGTACTTTCTCTTTATCTACGACATCGGTATATTAAGTTCTTTTTAAATTCTGTGGCTATTTTATTACAAATTGACCCTCCTCTGCAAACCGAAATCCACGAATCTTTTTATCAAAACAAGTCCACTCTATATGCCAACGCATCATATTTTTTTCCAACCCCCCTTATCCAATCATTGTAATACATGTAAAAAGATTGTTCTGGAATTCCCTGCCCTCTTTCCGCTTACTCTTCCGGAGCACCTGAGTCTTTTCACGACTTGAGTTCGTGTTGTTGATTTCTGTTCGGTTTATTTTGTGTTTTTTTTATGTTTTGTATTTCCTCGTGCTGTTCTTGTTCGTGTTGACCGGTTTTGGTCGTTGGCCTTTTGGACTTTTGACACCAGAATGCCCCAGTGGTGCCTCTTTGCTTCTCTCAGGGTCCTCGGTCAAATTCACTAAGTTCAAACGATCTACATACAATTAAATGTATTTGCTTTACTAGCATCGTAATATTAAAGTTTAATTTATTGCTAGTTTGGTAAGCTCCCTTCCTCCGTCATTGTGAGTTCAGGAATCCCTAGACAATCCCAGCCCCTTGTTAAAGTATTTGTTCAGAACATTATCGTCCGTATCTCAGCTCTCTTACAAGCCACCATGGCGTGGCATCAGGGTGGGCACCTCAATTGCTAAAATACCTTTTGCGGGCATTATATACAATGAATTTCTTTCCTAGTCTCTGTTCCCTTTTCTAGTCATTGTGAAACCAGTGCACGCACCTTAACCCAATTACCAAATCCCGCTTTTCCTTGCATGATGCCCCCCCCTTATCCTTAAACACCTAATGTCCCTTTCCCAAAATTCTTAACCAGTTTTCCAAATCATTTGTCCGGCTCATCATGCCCAAACCAGTTCGTCAGATAACAAATTTTGACCCTTCTTTCCGTATGCATCTAAGAAGAAAAAAGATAAATGAACAACAACAAAATTGGGCGATACATGTATCTTGACATGTTTTTTCCTACCGTCGGTCCTCCTCTGCTCTCGGAGCTCCTCCATCCGGGTCTGAAAAGCAGCATCGTGGTCCCAGTAGACGGCGTTGTCATGGGTGAAGCTTTCTTGTCGTTTAGATCGTACTGTGACATTCCTATTAGATATTTAAAAGAGAATAAATATAGAACAATGAAAAACATAGGGAATTTTTCAACTTTATTTTACCAATTGTGTAACTACTCAATATTAATAAAAACTAAAGTAAAGTGGATTCAAATCCACAGAAAAGGGGGATTTTGGGGGATTGGCAAGAGCATTTCTTTCGAAAATATTGGTATTGTCGTGTAGATTGTCGGTATTATTAACCTGAGCTCTCTTAAATCTTAAGTTGCCGTCTGTTTGTGAAACCCCCTCCCCTTTTCGAAACTTTCTGGTTACGCCACTGAACCACGTATCCGTTGTAAGAGTGCTGTCGGGCTGAAGCTTAAGATTCGTCAAAAGGTTTTCAAAACGTGTACTGAGTGGAACTCTTGTGCAATTCAAAAAGAGAACATAACCCCTATTTTTTTTTTTAAACTAAAAAACAAAAAACAAATACAAAAAATAAATAGAATTGCTAAAATAAACAACAATCTGAAAAAGACTATATGGATTTTGGTAAAGAGTACTTTGTTTCCTTTCCGCCTTCATCCACTCTAAAAACAATCACTGAATTTGATATTAACTCAAAGATTTCCGTCTGCAAAACAAGCGTTGTCTCTTCCGCCATTGTGCCATTCACACGTATCTCCTTAGATTTCACTAAAGCCCATCCTAGCACTATGCTGAGAGAACTAAGGTGATCACTGTCTTCACTCTTACACAGGGAGGGGATGAGGGGTGGAGTCGGATTCCTCCTTTAAAACCAACAAGCGCTATTATACTCGTTACCTTAATTTGACTCTGATTGAAAAAGTCGACATTTGGTATGAACTTACATTATCTTAGCTTTCTCCCTTTGCAAATCCCTGTGTACGGGCCTGTACTCCCATAGTTTAAAACAGTTTTTCACATTTATTAATTGTTTGGATCTTAGGATTGTTATTTTTTTTTATCGTCTAAGTCTAAACCTTGAAAATTGTCATTCTGTCTGAAACGCTGTGTTTTCAAATTCATAGCTGTCCATAATGTAACTATCTTTGGTCTAACAATTGAGATTGTAGCGTTATTTAAATTATCACTTGTCTTTAGTTGTAAATTCTGCGGTGTTTTGTTAGGCAGGTACATGTATACTGAAAATTATCCTTTTTTTACCACAAATACTTACATATCTTGTTTTCTGAACTGGCAGCATTTGTACACCAGAATTGTCAGTAGAACACCAAGGGTAAAACTAATTGGGGCGTAAACTGTAAAAAAGGGGAAATGTGAACAGAAAAACATTTACAGAATTATTTACTTATTGAGGCGTAAACTGTACATGTTAATATATCAACAAGAGCAAATGTGAACCGAATAACATTTACAGAAATATTTCAAGGACACTCGTATATTAACTTACTGGGGCGTTAACGGTGAAAAATGTGAACAGAATAATATTAACTTACTGGGGCGTTAACGGTGAAAAATGTGAACATAATAATATTAACAGCAATACTAGGGCGTCAACTGTAAAACAGGAAAAATGTGAACATAATAACAGTCACAGCAATATTCCAATGATATATTAACTCATGAGTTTTTATGTTTATTCTGTTGTGCATATATTGTCCCTCGCATATTGATTAATAAGTGTATGCGGTACAGCCTACATAAATCGGCGTCCATTAAAAAAATCCACAATGGAAACCAGTCAGCAGCGACTGCCCCAAATGTCACCAGTGTTTGCTGCTTGTTATTTTGCATTTACACACCTGGTAAGCCTCACCTGGAAGAGTTCACGCGAGATGAACAAAACTTACCATATTCACGTAAAATTAGTTTTGGTAAGGCAACAGAAATACACACCGCGTAATGTGCCATTACGGTTAAGTTTGCCCCCCCCCTAGATGTATTCAAAGACTGGTCTATGAAAAAATAAAAGACCAGCAAGATTATGCAGTTGGGGGACGGTCCTCTTGCCCAGTTTCATTAAGAGTTTGAAGGCCCCCTGCCAGGAGTCTACATTGTCCGAGAGTATCATTAAGACGAGACATTAAATTAAGTTTATACATACATGCCGTGTTAATACTTGGTTCCCAGAATGCCTCATCCGTCGTATCTTGTGACTCCATTGTTGTTAATGTGGACATTGAATTTGAAGTCGTGCCATTGCTCATTACTATTGTCTCAAACTCTATATAACATAAGTGTAATTCTTATTACTATGAGTTATATCATGATCAAGGGTTGCACTTATGAGGCAACCATTTGATTTGATAGGGGGAGATATAAAGATTTTTTTCACCCTGGATATTTATTTTTGGAAAAACTTGACCCTGCATTAAAAAAAATCTATATATTTTACAGACAAAAACACCAATTGTTTTTTTTTATTCAAGTCAACCGAAGTATGTCCTGTCTTTTTAGTTCCAGGTCATTTAAATTTTAAATTTACGTAGTTTTACTGATATTTATTTGTAAAAATATTCTATATTCTCATTTCCAAAAAGTCACGGTTTATTTATGTTGAGCTGTAAGTTCATTTGAACGAATTTACATCAAAATATCTTTCATTTAGGCAAATCATTAATTTCTATTTAAGCTAATTTTACAGGAAAATTTTCTTAAGGCTTTAAAAGTTTTACATTAACATTCTATTTTAGCCAAAGAGAAAGTTTAAAAAAAAATATCATTAAGCATGGGTTTGCAAATAAGACATTTTTCAGCCAAATTTTCAGTCAAAAATAAAATAAAGTAAATTGTTTCGTAAAGATCTCGTTTGAAAGTTGAATGTTTGTATTTTCTGAAAATTGACGAATGTAATGATTAAATAAGTTTATTCTAGTTTTTAGAAAATTTGCTGCTTGGAAATGAACAACCGTAAATGTATAGGTTCCGGACCATGTGCGTATCTGGACCATACGCGTATAGTTGCGAAAAAAAATTAACCTAAACTTTAATCTTTGACAAAGCTTTTGTTTGCACTGGTCTTTTTGATGATTTCTGTTCCTTGTTTAAGGAGGGGTCTATTTGTGACTATTTCAGGGCTGGATTTGAATTATATGTATTCAGTTATATAGACCATGGGCCAATTGCAGAACCGCGAGCAGCGCCTACTAGCCTCATTGAAGGTTGCTGGCAGTTGTCTATTATGGTTTTTCTGAATTGCCGTTGATTGTGGGCTGTGTCGCGTACACTTATTCCACATCTCATTATTTTCTATTTAGTATTTAATTTTATTCCACTGATTAATAAGTTCTGATTAATTTACTCGAAAAAATTCTCATATGGTCTGGGTTGTAATAGCTGTATGAGTATATACACGTATGGTCCGACCAAAGGAGTATACCCATATTGGCATGACTATGAAACGCGAATGGTCCAAATACCCATATGGCCCGGGACATACAGTATAACATTATGTCTATAGGAAAGTGACAAAAAAAATCGACGTTCCAGAAATATAGTCTTGCACACGGAACCAGCTCCATAATTTGTTAAAATAATTTTTATTTCCAACTTATTTCTTGTTGGTTTTTTTTTTGGGGGGGGGGGTGTAATATATTTCATTTTTGAATTAATTTAAAAAACAAAGTTCATTCTATCCTGTAGCTAGATGAAAAATTAATAAAAAAATCTCACCTGGAGTGTAATACCTTTAATTAGTCCACATATCGAAACCAAATTATTGAGTTTGACAAAAATCAGTATTATCGATAAGAATCACATTTATGAGGAAATATAAAAGTTTTCCTCAATAATAATTTCCTCGATTTTGTAATTTGTAATTTATTTGAAGAGTCTTTTTCCGGGAAATGAAAGTTATATAAATAACTATTGTATATTTTATGTTTTATGTGAGGTCATGACCAAGGTTATACAAGTTTACAAGTACATGTACATGTCCTGCAAAAAAAACAACAACTTGGGCCCCGCTTAAAAAAAAAAAAAACCACACACACCCCCCAAATAAATAAATAAAAAATAAAATAATTTAAAACAACAAACACATTATCCCCACCGCTTCACCAAAGAAATCAAACAAATATATTCATGGAAAAAAGAAACTGTTCATGCCTATGGGAAATCAATTGTACCAAAATTTCTTCTAACCGAATAATCGTAAAAAGTAAAGCTATCGAGTTGAAATTTTCACTGAATGTCAAGTGGATGATGCAGATCATTTAGGGACGGACCATTTAACTTGAAGGGGGGGGGGGCATTGGTTTTTTGTTTTAATCAGAATTTTTTTTTTTTCAGCGCTATTTATTTTTTGAAGGCGTCGCGACAGAATTTTTTTTTTTCATTATCAGCATTATTTTTTATAGCAGAAATCCTTCTTCAGAATATTTTTTTTCTTACCCTCAGCTGCCAAATTATTTTTTTCATCAAAAATAATTTTCAGAATATTTTTTTAGGAAAAAAAACAAGCCCCCCTTCAAGTTAAATGGTCTGTCCCTTATGTGTAAAATCTGAAAATTTTGAATCCAGTTTCTGAGATTAAGAATAACATTTTTTTGGGCCCAAAAATGAAAAATCAACATGTTTACCTGAAATTTAGGCTGTTTTTCAACCACTAAATTTGGAAACGTTGTTTGCGAAAATCAGTTGAGAAATTTAAAGAGCGATTTTGTGAATTTCGGATTGACGCTGTCTGATTTCAAACTGCAAACAAAACATCTCTTAGGAACATAAAAATGAAATTTTTTGTTAAGATCTATAGGAAAATGATTTTGAAATAAGTTTTTGATAAAATGTATCAAATACTATATAAAATGTTGAATTTGTGATTTTCTTAAAGTCATGCACAGTTTCTTTAATCCAATCAAATTCTTTTGACTTTAAAAAGTTTTTTTTAAGTTTACATGAAAATGAACCCAATTTTTCTCAGTTGAATTGCAACTAATAATTTTCTAAAATCTTTTTATACTACATGTAGTATGAAATTGCTCGTATTTATAATGATTTTACATTCAATTAATGGTAATGAATCAATTAATGAATTTCGGATTGACGCTGCCTGATTTCAAACTGCAAACAAAACATCTCTTAGGAACATAAAAATGAAATTTTTTGTTAAGATCTATAGGAAAATGATTTTGAAATAAGTTTTTGATAAAATGTATCAAATACTATACAAAATGTTGAATTTGTGATTTTCTTAAAGTGATGCACAGTTTCTTTAATCCAATCAAATTCTTTTGACTTTAAAAAGGTTTTTTTTTAAGTTTACATGAAAATGAACCCAATTTTTCTCAGTTGAATTGCAACTAATAATTTTCTAAAATCTTTTTATACTAGTTTGATGTTGCTTATATTTATAATGGTTTTACATTGTTAAAATTAACGATATCACATGAAAACCTGGAGTAAACATAATTCTAATCATATCTTGCTTACTTTGTAGCTGATTTAACCAGAATTAGCCAAAATAAAAAAGAGGCATTGCAAAGTAAAAAAAAACCCAAAAACCTAGATATAGAGATCTGAGAAAAGGGGGGTTCCTGCGGAAGCATTTCCATCCCACAAAAATAACTCAAAACACCATGATGAGAACTGTCAGTCCCTTTTTCTACAGTGATGAGTTCGCTTTAGGATGTCATCTTATTTGCTTTGTCGTAATTAATGGTCTATGATCCCGGTCTATGACTGAATACTTTGAATTCTGAAGTAAGCACGGATAGTCTTGATTTCTTACAAAGAAAACATAACTACCTATAATAAACCGGAAGCTTAGCTTTTAGGGACAATTTCCGAAATCCATTTAATATAAAAAAAAAAAAAACAATTTGGTCATCATTATCATTATTCGTCTATGGACCTTTGTTTTGATTTATAACCCCTCCCCAATTGAAAGTAAGGGTAAACGTTTATATAAAGATCGGGATACCTGTCCATGTGGTCGTCCTCCATTATACCGTATAGCGGGTAATTTTCGCGGCGTGCAAATTTCGCGTTTTCATACCAAATGATTAAGTTGTTATATACGCGGACATCTATTTTCGCATTTTAATAATATTCTCAATACATATTTATGTTGATCCTATTATACGCGGGTTCTAAATTTAGCGATAGAGTAATGGTCGCGAATATAGCGAAAATTAAAACCTCGCGAAAATTTCCCCACTATACGGTTATATCATGGACACAATTTCTTATCTGTAGCTGCTATACACACGTCTGTGCCACTTCAATTTTGATCATATACGGAACATTTTAACACCCTTTGCATATATATTAGTTTGCATATCAAAATTTATATTATCATTTTTGTCTCGACTTAGGGCTTTACTGTAATTCATGTAGTTGCAAGATGCTTTATATAAGAAACAAACGTTGAAAATCATCAACTTAACAGGGTAAGGGACCTACTACTTAACTTCAAGTGGGAGAGACTTTGGTTTTTTTATCTGTACCCCTCGAACCCCCCTGGCTACGGGTATATGGTATAAACATTAACCTTTTAAACATAGTACGCGAAAACGTACCATGTAATGGACGTTATAATACTGGGTATATTTTACTGTGATTTGTATAATAATGTTTACTGTTTATTCCATTCAGAATTATTGTATGTGTATTGTATGTGTGCCTTTGATCTTATTGTAAGATGTAAGTTGTGCAAAATAAATGACTAAATTAAATCGTATATTTAAATTTCTTTCAAAACATTTTATATATTCAATTTATAACTTAAAACCTACTATAAATAGTATAAAAGTTCCCGGATAATATCACTAAATACGTGTTACATTTTGAAGCGTAAACATGGCGCAAGTATGTTTAAAAGGCTGTGAAATTTGTGAACAAGGCATGGGAAAACATTTTTGTCTCGACTGTGGACAAATTTACTGCGATAGCTGCAAGATTCTTCATAAGAAACAAACGTTGTCTCGAAATCACCAATTTCAGCTAGCTTCTGAAACAATCCCGGAAGTTAAATCGAAATGTGAAGAACATAGCGAAAGTTTTACGTTGCTCTGTCTGTCCTGTTGTTTGCCCGTTTGCAGCAGTTGTGTTGCTGGTAAGCACAATGGACACAAGTTTTCTAAAATTACAGACTTCGTTGCAAATAAAAAGGCAGAACTGTTATTTCTGTTGAAAGAAAAGAAAAAAGTTTCAGAGAACAGTTTGCACCAGACATCGACTGGATTGGTTAAGTTTGAAAAGCAAGCTGACGATACTGTTAGAGCTTTATTGGAAGATGGAGAAAGGGCCAAAGCACTTATTGATAAACACATTGGCGACATGGTTTCAACGGTTAAAGACAAAGGCAAGAAAGAAACATCCGATGCTAAGGTATCACTTGATAGGACATCGGCGATGATTAAGGAAATCAACGAATTAGAAACAAAATTAGTCTCACTGGACGATGAACGACGGGCCGCTTCTAACATCGATGATTTGAAATCGCTTGAAGATATTAGTGAGAAAATTAGAGTTATGGAACCGCATACCTTTCCACAGATTTGCTACAAACCAAGCGGAGAAGATAGAAGCAGTGTAAAGAAATGTATTGGAACATATGCTATTAGGTTGGTACATGTAATTTCAAATATTGATGTTTGAAACAATGGTTCGTGTTAGAAGAATCTAAAACACGCGCGCATTAAGAAAATCCTTAAATTTAAAAACCAAATACAGTGTTCACCATCCTGCATATTTAGTCAAAGTACTGCCCTGCCTTTTTATGGCCCGACCACGTATGTGGATCGGACATATAGTTTTACCCTTGTCCGTCCGTCCGTAACACTCTGGTTAAGTTCTTGGTTAAGGTCCATTACTCTGATACTAGATGTTGGGGGTCAACAATATTTCACCGCGAGGTGGGTCTTGGGTAGGGCTACACCACCCACTAGAAATTAGGTCACTGTGACCTATATTTTATGCATGAACGACTTCGGTTAAGTTCTTGGTTAAGGTCCATAACTTGGATACTAGATGTTGGGGGTCAATGATATTTCACTATTAGATGTGTCTTAGGTAAGGTGACACCACCCACTAGAAATTAGGTCACTGTGACCTATATTTTACGCATGAATGACTTCGGTTAAGTTCTTGGTTAAGGTCCATAACTTGGATACTAGATATTGGGGGTCAATGATATTTCACTACTAGATGTGTCTTAGGTAAGGTGACACCACCCACTAGAAAATAGGTCACTGTGACCTATATTTTACGCATGAATGAACTTGGTTAAGTTCTTGGTTAAGGTCCATATCTCAAATACTACATGTTGATGGTCAATGGTATTTCACCACTAGATGTGTCTTGGGTAACATGACACCACCCAATAAAAAATAGGTCACTGTGATCTATATTTTATGCATGAACGACTTCAGTTAAGTTCTTGGTTAAGCTAGAAATAAGGTCACTGTGACCTATATTTTACGCATGAATGACTTTGGTTAAGGTCCATATCTTGAATACTACATGTTAGGGGTCAATAATATTTCACTTCTCAAAGAGTCTTGGTACATGGCACCACCCATCAGAAATAAGGTCACAGCGACCTATATTTTACACATGGACACTTTTGATCAATTTCTTGGTAAAGGCCCATATCCCAGGTAATACACACTGAGGGTCAATGATATTTCAAGAACGGGAGGGCCATCCTGTGGCTCATAGACACATTATCTAGTTATTTCAAGTTTCATCAGAGATAAAATCAAATGGTTGCTCCCTAAATATTACATGGTTTATTGGCGGGTGCATTGACAACGTTTTCTTGAAATATAGCAAAGGAATGGACAAGCGTACAGACCATACATTTAAAAATTCAGACCACCAATAAAAAGTTGTTTTAAGGGGGTCGGTCCATATTTGAGCTCCAGTAGCTCTGTAACGATGAAAACACATTAAAAGGCAGCATTGATACATTTCATAGTTGACAGAATTTCATTGAGTAAAAAATTGTATTGGATAAAAGTAAACATTCTATGAAAGTTTAGTCAATTCACTTATTTTAACCCCTTTTTGACAGTTTTTCTAAAACGGTAGGGTCCACAACACCCAAATACTGTAGGAAGCTTCTTTTAGTAGATAAAAAAAATATAAATAAAAATTTCAGAACAGTCTGTCAATAAACCAAATGTGCACAATATTATACAATCGAAACATTTTTACGGTCGTAAAATAACAAAACATGTAAGTCGATTTTCGATCTTTTACTTTTGATTTGGCATTGTGTTATATATGTGTATGTTACAGGGCAAATTGGAATCCAGGGCGATCCGGAATCCTCCTAGGGCAAATTGGAATTCTGATTTCTCCTAGGAGAAATTGAGATATCTTGATTTGCCCTAGGAGGATTCCGGATCCCACTGAAATTCTAGTAGGATCTGGAATCACACTAGAAATTTAAGTCAGGGCGATTCTGGATAATACTGGAATATTTAATATATAAATAAATGCAAATTAAATAATTTTATTTGACAAATAGCAAAGTAAATACAATTAAAACGAATTATGATAAAAAGCTACGCCGAGCGCAGCATGATACGACCGCAACAGGTCGAACCCTGTACGTTGGAGACCAAATATGGATAGTCTATTGCTTTGGTCACAAAAAGCCAATGGTGGACTTAAAAATGCATTTTTGACGACACATATATATTTACATTAACATCTAATACAAAAAGCCTTGTTCATATACATGTATTAATTTACAATTTTGGCCCTGTTCTCAAAAACGGTAAAAGATATTGCAAATCGATTAAAAAATATGGCAGAAATTTTCAAAAGGAATCCAATGAAAAAAAGATTTTAAAAAAACGGACCACAAATAAAAAAGTTGATTTTATGGACGTGGCCTGACCTTAGCCCCCTGTGGCAGTGTAATGGTGAAATACATATCAAAATCATTGACACATTTAGCAGACAGAATTTAATGATGAATTCAGTAAAAAAAGAATTTTTAAAATCGAATGAATAATAAACATTCTACAACAGTTTTGTCAATATACCGGTTTTAGTGCTTTTTGGCCCTTTTTCTAAAACAGTAGGGGCCAAAAACCCCAAATACAAAACCAACATTCCTTTGGTGGATATAATCATCATATTAAAACTTCATAACAATTGGCAGGTCCACTACAACTTATTAATTAATTTTTGGTATAAAACTATCTGCTTGACAAACTTTTAAAAATGGCGTTTTTGGCCCCTTTGACCCCTAATTTCCCAAAAACGGTAAGAGATATTGCAAATCTGTTTGAAAAACGCTGCCAGAGATTTTCACAAGGATTCCAATGAAACAAAGATTTTGAAAATCGGATCAAAAATAAAAAAGTCAATTTTTAGGGTGTCGCCCCTTTTATACCCCCAGGAGCAATATATATCTAAATCATTGACACATTTTGTTGACAGAATTTAATGATGAATTCAATTAAAAAAAATTTTCAAAATCAAATGAATAATTATCATTCTACTACAGTTTTGTCAATACACCCGTTTTAGCCCTTTTTTGCCCTTTTTCTAAAATGGTAAGGGCCAAAATCCC
>CAXARO010000806.1:0-59175 GCA_963971305.1 Arcuatula senhousia
TTTAAAGCGTTGTTTTTGATTTTAAAACAATATACTTGATTTTTTTAAAAATCAGTCGATAGATACGTCTAAGCTCTTCTCAAGAGAGTTCCACTACAATCTGTTATTTTTAGACAGAGCCTTATGCAATCGATTTTCGCGATTTTTTTATTGAACTAATAGGTCCAACTATACACCAACGATATAAACTGCACTATATGTCATGTATCAATACACAAGTTGATGCATAACTAAGCTTTCTTGAATTTTCAACTTTACCTACGTATACATCTGTTGCTCAGTTCAATCTGTATAACATTTATCAAAGGTAATAACAAAATTACCGAACTTGAAGAATCAATCTCAAATGTCCATAAGACGAGACAAAACAAGGAATACGTACCGGAAAAATTAAGATCGCAATGGTCCTGACTTGGTACATTAACACATTGAAACAATTAAAATAGACGATAAATGTTCTTTAAATGATTCTGTATAGTAGGAGAATTGTCTGACATATTTACCCTGTCTAGACAATAAAAAAAAACCCGCAAAAATCGACTACATAATGCTCTGTCTAAACATAACGGGACATAGAGGAACTCTCTTGAGAACAGCACGCTACTATCGACTGATTCAAAAAAGTATATCGATTTAAAATCCAACACCATACTTTAAACACTAAAATGCTTGGTTAAGTATCATCACACAGAAACCGATTGTCAGCGTGTCCGTCACACCTTAGGGTACGTAGTACATTTACTTATTTCTTATCCGCGAATGGACGGAAGGACACCCAATCACTAAATTGTTAGTGATTGACTTTATAAGTGTCTGGATGTTTCTTGCAGGAAGTAATTACCTCAATATACCCATTATGTCTCACAATTGTGTTGTGTTTTGTGTTACTATCGGACCACAATGGCAGAGGGAGGTACAAAATTTCAAGATAATTGGAACATCTCCAGGGTCCAAATGCCCCGTGGTGCTTGGATCGTTTCTCGTGTTTCTAACTTCATAATAGCCATAAAAAGAAGGGAGTCCTCATTTTTTTCTCCACGAAAAAGCGTGTTATTTCACACAACAGTGGACGCATACATGTGCTATATTGAATTGCAATGTCATTACAAATATAACCAAGAATGCAATATTATTTAATATATCTTTTAAACATGTTTTGAATGTATTTTCTACAAGTTTTTGAATATATATTTGTAAGTTTTTGAATATATATTTGTAAGTTTTTGAATATATATTTGTAAGTTTTTGAATATATATTTATAAGTTTTTGAATATATATTTGTAAGTTTTGAACATATATTTTTAATTTTTGAATATATATTTGTAAGTTTTGAACATATATTTTAATTTTTGAATATATAAATAGAAGAATGTTGCATAATATATTTATTAGTTTTGAACATATTATTTGGTTTTTCAACTATATATTTGTTAGTTTTGAATGGTTTATTTATAGCTATCTCTAACGTGTTTATGTTCATGCTCCATTGGATTCCACAGAAACTGCAGAATGCAAGATTATTCGAATTTGATAATATATATGAATGTCTAGAATATAATCAAACAATGTTACTGTAATTTCAACCCTGAAAATCATCTGACAAACAGATTTTGATTTTTTGAGTGCCCTCAGCGAGGATCGAACTCACAACATTTGGGACATCTACAGCGTAGTTTGTTAGTTTTGAACATATATTTTAATTTTTGAATATAAATAGAAAAATATTGCATATATATGTATAAATATTGAATATAAATTATTTTCTTTTGAATCAATATTTGTTTTGAATATTGAAACGTTTGACGTGCCATAGTCGTCGCCCAAAAAATCCTTGTACAGTCTGTAGTAAAGGAGTAATATCGACTAGTAAAGCCAAGTGTGACCTGTGTGATCAGTGGACTCACGTTAAATGCACAAAAGAGATAACTGTTAGCCAGTACCTTGATTTTGTACAAAACAAAACTAGTTTTAATTTCCAGTGTAATAATTGTTCAATGACTAATTTACCATTCTATGATGTAGACATTGATCAAAATACGACTCTAAGTAATGAAAATGAAACTGATACAACGTCTAAGCAAGATGCGTGTTTTGACTCATTTCGATCCAAAGGTGCTGATGGGTATTTATAGTCGCGACTAGGGGAAAGCCCCTCTGCGTCGACTTATACCAATCGGTATAGACTCGCTATGTGCCATGGGTCGTCCAGCCCATGACACACCACCGCCAGTGTTAGCTGCTCCAGAGTATCCTTTGTTGTCGCTGGAGCAGGGCCCGTCTTCCACCACGGGGAGGTACTGGTCGGAATTCTGGAAGACTCGATCCAAAGGTTTAGATTTTATTCATTTAAACACACGCTCACTTCTGCCAAAGATATCAGAAATCCGTCTTATAGCACAGAAAACTAAGGCGGCCGTCATATCAATATCTGAATCGTGGCTTGACGACTCTGTAACCAACGCAGAAGTCTGTATTAACGGTTACAATATCGTTCGTTCCGACAGAAATAGTTCGGGTGGCGGTGTTTGCACATACATTCGGAGCGATATTGCGTTTTCGCCCAGACCAGACCTGAATACTGTCAAACTAGAAGCGGCATGGACCGAGATCTTGTTGCCTAAGTCTAAACCTATTATTATAGGAACGGTATATCGTCCACCGAAGCAGAACGACTTTTCTGACCTTTTTGAGGAGAGCATTCAAAAGATCAACCCTGAAAATGAAATTTACATTTTTGGAGACTTATATATATGTCTATTGAATAACAGAAAATCTAATTATAAATATAACAATTTGCTGAACTTGTACCACCTAAAGCAAATTATCATTGAACCAACAAGAGTAACTAACAGTAGCAGGTCATTATTAGATCATATACTATGTAATTGTTTTGACAAAATCACTCAGTCTGGAATTATACCCGTTGGTCTCAGTAACCACATGCTAACATATTGTACTAGAAAATTAAACAAAAGAGCAAAAGACCCTACAGATGTGAACTCTAATAACTCTGTAGAAATAAGATCAACTTAACATTACAGTCGTGAATTGTTTATTGAAAGGTTAAATCAAAATGATTGGTCAAAATTATTTTTGTGTAGAAATGTTGATAAAGCATGGGATATTTTTAAAGAAATGTTCGTAACTTCACTTAATTACGTAGCTCCTTATAAGGGAGTAAAGTTTAAAAAGAACACTGAACCTTGGATCAATTCAGAAATTCTTGAAACAATTTCAGAACGAGATCAATGTTTATATGCTTTTAAGAAAACAGGCAATAGTCAGATGTATTCAAAATATTGCAAACTACGAAACAAAGTTCAAAGATTGGTTAAAGAAGCAAAATCAAACTTTTTTGAAAATAAAATTGAGGAAAACAAAGAAAATCCCAAAAAATTATGACAACAATTTAAAAATTTGGGCTACAGTAAAAAACAAAAAGACTCTGCAAAAAATATTCTCAATATCGAAGGTGAAAACTGTCATGATCAAAGTTCTATTGCAAATTATTTTAATGACATTTTTACTAGTGTGACTGAATCTTTGGTTAAGAAGCTACCATCAGCAAAAGATTTTTTTTTCATGTAGTAGTAATGCAATAAAGAAATTTTATGAAAAGTTTTTTTTTACACCAATCTTAACTTGAATTTAGAGCCTGTTACTGAAAGTTTTGTATCAAAAGAGCTACAGGGACTAAATAGTAGTAAAAGTACTGGGCTTGATGGAATCCCATCTAGATTTTTAAAAGATGGTGCAACCGCACTTACCAAACAAATTACTTATATAATTAACTTGTCAATTACCAGTGGAATAGTTCCAGAAGAATTAAAATCTGCCAGAGTTTGTCCAATTTACAAAAAAGTAGCAGGCTTGAAGTCGGAAACTACCGACCTGTGAGCATTTTGGCTGTTGTCTCTAAAATTCTCGAAAAGGCGGTGTATAATCAATTGGAAAATTATCTAGCAAAAAGTAATTTACTTTATCAACTTCAGTCAGGTTTCAGATCCAAATACTTGTCTAATTCATCTTATTAAAGACCAAACAGCAAAAGGTCTCTATACTGGCATGGTCATGTTAGATTTACAAAAAGCGTTCGACACTGTCGACCATAGCATACTATGTAAAAAACTTAAACTTATGGGCATTAATTCTATTAAATGGTTTGAATCATATTTGACCAACAGGAAACAGAAAGTTGGCATAAATGGTATTGAGTCAAATTTTTTAAAAGTAAAATGTGGCGTCTCACAAGGAAGTATTTTGGGACCTCTTTTATTTTTATGCTATGTGAATGACATGAATACAAGTATTAGTATTTATTGTAAATTGCTTTTATATGCTGATGATAGCACTACATTATTTTCACATAGAGACCCAGATATCATATCATTTAGACTTGGTAATGAACTTAAATAATGCAGTGAGTGGTTGGTGGACAATAAATTATCTCTCCATCTTGGAAAAACTGAATGTATTATATTCGGCTCGAAAAGAAAATTGAAAAAAGTTAAAGATTTTAAAATTACATGTATTCTTTGCCAAATTAGTGTGAAATACTTAGGTCTTAATATTGACCAATTTACATCTGGAGAGATAATTGTAAATAACATCATTAGTAAAGTCAATGCAAGACTTAAGTTTTTTTACAGATACAAGAAGTGTCTTTTAGAAATTGCAAGAAAAACTTTATGCATGACCCTAATCCAGTGTCATTTTGACTATGCTCGTTCATCTTGGTTTTCTGGCTTAAACAAAACACTGAAAAACAGACTTCAGGTGGCACAAAATAAGATCATTCGTTTTATCAGAAGCTTAGATTTTCGATCGAGCATTAAATATCCAGTTTCTAATGAGATTGGGTTTTTAAATGTAGAAAACAGGGTACGGCAGTTGCGATTAAATCATGTTCATAAAATTATGTTCAATAAATGCCCACCTTATATGAAATATAAATTTACCAAATTAAGAGACTGTCACTCATATAACACAAGATCCAGCCAACATAACTTCTTTGTACCACCTGTTCAGGGCATGGCAACAAATACGTTTTACCACAACTCCATTAAAGATTGGAATAGTTTTCCAAATGACTTAAAAATTATTCAAAATCATGATGCATTTAAAAAGGGCATAAAAGAATTTTTATTTGAAAAGCTGAGGTATGAGTACCAATGTGAATTTAGTTCTTGATTTTACTACATTGCTTTGCTTTATTTTTTCATGATGCAATTACCTATCCTTGTTGACTTTTAGAAATACTAATGAACTCGCGCTATCATCTTATTTTTGTTATTTTTTGTTTTATATATTATGTTATTTACTACATGTGGACCCCATTGCAAATAAGCAGTCTGGCTTTTAAGGGTTATCCCTGATGTAATATCAATGCAAGTGTAATATACATAATTATATAAACATATTTCTTTAAAAATCTATTTTACGATTTCTAAGATTTTATGTTTTATGTCTCTAATGTATGTCTTGACAAATGTCTTGTATATGTATATATGTGTGTGCTGTATATTGTGATGTATGATATTATGTCTAAATAAAAATCTATCTAAATATATAATTCTGGTAAATAGAGAAGAGAATTAGTGAGTAAGGGAGCGACCATTTCATTTTTATACGACCGCAAAAAATTTGCGGACGTATAATGGTATGATGCTGTCGTCGTTGTCGTCGTCGTCTGTTAACTTTAGTGTATACACGATAACTTTAGTTCTAGTCATCCAAATGCAATGAAATTTGACAATGATATTTCTTACCATTAAAGGATGGATGGGATTGATTTTGGGAGTCCTCCCTTTTTTTTTGTTTAGAAATTAAGGGCCAAAAGGGGCCAAAATTGCAACTTTTTTGTTTGTTCTTACAATAACTTTTTCAAAATCTTCTCCTCTGAAACTACTGAACAGAATTCAATGAAACTTGGTATGATTGATCATTAGGGTGTCCTGCACTATAGTAATGTTTTGATTTCTGATTCGTCAAAAAACATGGCCGCCGAGGCTAAAAATAGACCTGGGGGGTCAGACTACTGTTTTTGGCTTGTAATTCAAAAAGTATAAGAGATAGATGAAATCTGATGCCACCCTACTGCTTCAGGATCAAAAGTTCTACAAAAGTCTCCATTTGGTCGAAGTTGTCAGAAGACCCCTTATAGGGGTTACGGCCCCTTAAAGGTGAAAAATAGCATTTTTTCATGTTTTTGCCCTATAGTATGAAAACTATTGCAGATAGCAAAAAGCTGTTGCTTGCTTAATTGTTCAGCTCATTTAGCTCTACAAAAAACTCCATAGGGTCGAAGTTGTCAGATGACCCCTTATAGGGGCTACAGCCCCTAAAATAATGTTTTTTCATGTTTTTGGCCTATGAAATGAAAACTATAGCAGGTAGAGAGAAGCTGTTACTTGCTTAAATTTTTAGCTCATTTACACAATTAAGAATTAATTTTTGCGACCCCCCCCTTTTTCCCCTATTACGTAATTAAGGCCAAATGGGGCCAAAATCGAAACTTTTTTATTTGTGGTCCGGTTTTGAAATTTTTTTTTGCAAGTTTATTCTTGTCAGGTAGCGAATCCAAATTTGAGAATTAATTTTTGTGACCATCCCCTTTTTCACTTGTTTTGTAATTAGGGGCCAAAAGGGGCCGTAAGCACAACTTTTTTATTTCTGGTTTGTTTTTGAAATTTTTTTTTGCAAGTTTCTTTTTGTCAAGTAGTGAATCCAAATTTGAGAAATTATTTTTGCAACCCCACTCCTCTTTCACCTGTTACATAATAAGGGGCCAAAAGGGGCCGAAATTTAAATTTTTTTAATTCTTGTCCGATTTTGACAATTTTTTTTGCAAGTTTATTCTTGTCAAGTAACAGATATATTTTTGTGTCCTCTTTTTTTTACTGTTATGTTATTAGGGACCAAAAGGGGCCAAAATCCTAACTTTTTTATTTCTGGTCCGATTAAAAAAAATTTTTTTACAAGTTCATCCTTGCCAAGTTGCAATTCTAAATTTAAGAATTAATTTTTGCGACCCCCACTTTTTTTTCGCTCATTACCTAAGGGGCCGTAATCATAATTTTTAAAAAATTCTGGTTCGATTTTAAATTTTTTTCCCAAACATTATTCTTTTCAAGAGTAGAAAACAAAATTGGATATTTATATTTTTACCCCCTGGGTTGAAAGTCCACCAGAGAAGCATGTGTCAAAAACCTTTGTCAGTCCACCATGGGCGGCATGTGTCCAGAGCAATAGACTATCCATATTGGGCCTAAAATGTACAGGGTTCAACATGTTGCGGTCGTATCATGCTGCGCTCGGCGAAGCTTTTTATTTAGTGGTGCTATGGTATTAGAATGTATTAGAATGCTTGAGGTTTATATTACAAATTTACTAAAATTAAAGCAGTAAATTTGTATAAAAATTTCTTTAAAAATCAGAAATTATTAATAATTACTGGTCAGAATTAGAAATTATTATATATTTCCTAAGCTATTTAGTAATTATACATAATTACTGAAATTTTAGGAATTATGTATAATTCCTAATAATACACTTTTACTGTAACATATACAAAACATGTACATTTTGATTTAATCACGAGAACGCAAGTCAAAATGCTTAACGCCAAGAGACAGTTTATCTATATCCTTAATTCTGAACAATGAGTATACTGGTGCTGTCGGTGATTCGGACTATCGGATAGTAAAGATGTCTTATACAATATAAAGAAAAAAACAAAAAATGAATGTTGACTTTTTATTTTAGAGGGTAATTGGAGAGAAAACAAAGGCTCCCAGGAGTCTGAATCTCTCACCTGGTCCTTGGGTTCTACTACATGGGGTCATCTGAAAACTTTAAACCAATAGAGATTTTTGTAGAGCTTAAAATAAGCTGAAGGTTAAAGCAAGTAACAACTTTTCTCTTTCTTCAGTCAATTTTATTCTATGGGGCAAAAACCCCATTTTGTACCTTTAAAGAGCTATAACCCTAATATGGGGTCATCTGACAACTTCGACCAAACGGATACTATAGAGCTTAATTGTCTGAAGGATTAAGCAAGAAACAGCTTTTCTTTATCTTTAATAGATTAAATTCGATTGGGCAAAACATGGCAAATACGCTTTTTTATTCTAAAAGGGTCAGAGCCCCTATACATAGCGGATCCTGTAACGGATCATCTGACAACTTCAGCACAATGAGACTTTTGTAGAGCTCATGAGCTAAAGGTTAAAACAAATAAAATCTTTTTTCTATCTTCAGTCAATTTAATTCTATAGGGCAAACACATGAAATAACTCTATTTTTGACCTTCAAAGGGCCATAAACTATATAAAGGCTCATCTGACATCTTTTACTAAAAGCTTAATAAGCTGATGCTATCTTTAATAGTTTTCATTCCACAGGGAAAAAACTTGAACAAAATATTTTGACCCTTAAAGATCCATAACCCTTATTAGGGGTCTTCTGAAAAATCGGCCTATTGGAGACAGTTGTACAGCTTAAGGATCTGAAAGTTAAAGCAAACAACAGCTTTTCTTTATATCGTATATTGAGCAAATGATGAAAAAAAAGTTACTTCTGCCCTTTAAAGGGTCATAACTTCTATAACTATGCAATCAACTTCGTTCAAGTGGAAACTTTTTGTAGGTCTAGAGCTTTTGATTCTGAAGAGCCTAAGATCATTTGGATTTTTTTCTCATAGTTGCCAAGTTGTAAGCCATTTTTATTGATTTTACCCTATGTTCTATTTAAGTTACAACCTCAATGTTTTTTTTTTATCGAATAATATCAAAACATGCCATATATCATTTCTGCAAATTGCAGTTGAATTCTACTTTTCAAGTGCCCGTGGTTTAGTAAATTTGTAGGTACCGCATGCGAACAAAAGTAATATTTCTTACTTCGTTTCCAATTTACAAATTTCAAACTTTATTTCAAACTATTAACCCTAAAAACTAGAGCTGCAGTAACATATATACAAGCACAAATATAGCATGATCAAAATACAGAATACAAAATATTGTACTGAACAATTTAACATTCTAATTGTATAAAAATAAACATGCCATTGAGTGCAAGTAGACATTATGTTTATATGAAATAGGCATGTTATCAAAAGTCTTCTGTCCTCAGTTCATATGACCGTTTTAAAAAGAAGCCAATAATTTTAACATGTCTAAAGGTTTTAGGATTCAAAAGATAATTAATCTTTTGATCATCTGGAAGGTCAGGTAAATTGTTACAGTCTTTTTTAATATCTTCAAAGAGAGCTTGTCTGATATTCTCATTTTTCGAGCATTTTAAAATAAAGTGTTCTTCATCTTCTACTACTTTGCAAAATTTGCATAATCTTTCATCTCTATTTATTTTGAAATAGCGACCTCTCTCAATTTCCAAATTATGGTCACTTATACGAAGTTTTGTAAAAATATTCCTAATTGAAAAATCATTATATGAAAGATAAAATTTAGGTTCTGTTAAGGGTTTTAAATTCTTATACAAGAAGAGTTTGCTGTTTATATCTATTTTCTCTATCTTATTTATATAAAGGTTATGATAATAGTCAAAGGTCTTATCTTTAATCGTTAATTTTATTTTTTTAACATCTTTTAGACATTTGCAGTTGGATATAGTGTCCAGAAGATCTTGGTCCTCAAATGCATTTTTAATATATGTTTACCAAGAGTAAACACCTTCTGAATCAAGAGATTTTGAAAGATCAAATGCTTCTTTTAATAATGGATTTAAACTATCAGTATATAATCTTGCCAAATATAAAAGTGATTGTTTCAAAATATAATTTTCAATAGGAACCCTTCCCAATTCTAAACGTGCCCCTAAATTCGATGAAGTTTTCCTTGTCCCAAGTGTAAATTTGCAGAAACTAATGTGGACTTTTTCAAAGGGAGTTTTATCTATAAAGTGTAAGGGGTCAATTTCGATGTTGTTGGTAGCTGCCCTCTGTTTTGCTCTATATTGAGCACTGAAAAAGTCCATAAATGATATCTCAGAACTATAAGTTAATATCGGAATAACTAGTTTATCAAATAGATTATTAATAACTGAAGTAGGAAGATTGCCTAAAGAAGCAGTCTTTCCTCTAATAGAAAAAAGAACTTTTCTACCTTTTTTGAAAGTTCTTCCAGACTGTGTTTCAGGTTCCCATTGTTTTTCAGAAGAGTGCCTAAGAATTTATATTCTTCTACATTCTGAATATTAACTCCCTTATACTCTATGAATGAATCAATTTTATTATTAGAATACTGTTGGACCACCATGGTTTTAGTTTTTTTAACATTTAATGAAAGTTGCCAGTTATCACAAAAACTAGTTAGGTTATTAAACACTATTTTGTAGACCTTTCCTACTTTCAGACATGATCAGAAGGTCATCTGCAAATGATAAGGAACCAAGGTAAGAATCTTTTAGTTTTGGAGGATCACAATTCTGTGAAATAAAGTTTAGGTTTAGGTCATTTATAAACATATTGAACAGGGTGGTCTTAATGAATCTCCCTGCTTCACACCCCTTTGTATATCAAAATATTCTGAGTGTTTCTGATCCACTCTCAATGCAATTTCTGTTTTAGTCAGCATATTTTTAATGATATTATACATATATTTGCCCGTCCCCATCTTAGCCAATTTAAATAATAACCCTTCCCTCCACACAGAGTCAAAAGCTTTTTGGAAATCCACAAAACAGAAGTAAAGTTTCTTTTTATTTTTGTGAATATATTTATTAATTCGAGTTTTGAGAACAA
This sequence comes from Arcuatula senhousia, assembly GCA_963971305.1. NCBI lineage: Eukaryota > Metazoa > Mollusca > Bivalvia > Mytilida > Mytilidae > Arcuatula > Arcuatula senhousia. The sequence goes on from CAXARO010000806.1 coordinate 10,764, forward strand.
ATAAACTATCACTGGTTCTGTGATTTTCTCTGAAACCAAATTGGGAGTTTGCATATTTTTCCTTCATAAGAAGTCTGAGTATATTGTTAAGAACACTACTAAATATTTTTGCCATGCAATTAATAAGAGAAATTCCCCTGTAATTAGAGGGATCTAGTTTGTTGCCTGATTTGTATAACAAAATCAGGTGAGACTTGTTCCACTGGTGTGGGTAGTGTCCAGATTTTAAAATAAGATTGAACAGCTTGGTTAGGGTAGCAACTGTTGTGTTACAACTATATCTAAATATTTCATTTATTATACCATCTGGACCACTTGATTTACCTTTTTTTAGAGTTTTGAGTACATTTTTTATTTCACTAATTGTTATAGGTTTATCTGTTTTTTCTTCAAAGGTTATTTTTTCTTCAAATATTTGGAATTTCTGAGCGAACTTTATTCTGAAAATCTTGATTAATACATTTACACTCTCCTTGTTTTTTAACATGGGCAACTATATTTTCAAAATCAGAAATCAATTCTAAAACTTCTTCATTTTCATTGACTTCTTTTTCAGTCATAGAGTTGATAATTTTCCAGAACTCTGAGGGGTTATTATTAATTGTGTCAGAAAGTTTATCAAATATGGATTGTTTATATAAATATTTTTTGTGCTTAACAGCTTTTTTAAAAGATTTTAATTGTAAAAAGTATTTCTGTTTCAACTCACGATTAAAAGGGGTTTTCCTGATCTGACCGCTCAAATAATTTAAATATTTCTTTTGATCATATATTGTTATGTCAGACCAAGGCTGTTTAACTTTAGTTTTTTTCTTCCTCTTCTTTTTATGGGTCACAACTTTACAAGACTTTTCTGCAAGCTTATTCAAAATAGAACTAAATTCTTCAGCTGCTCTATTTATACCACTCTGATCTTCTGAAAATTGATTGGTTTCAAACTGAAAAATTTGATTTACTATTGTTTCGTCGCTTTCTAGTTTTGCACTGGAACCAGCTGTCCATTTAAATTTAACATTATCTAGCCAATTTGATATACATTGCAAAGGGTTTTTTAGATTAATGTTGCATTTAATTAGTAGTTTAATTTGGGCATGATCAGACAGGTAATTAAATTCTTGAGTAATAAAATATAGAACAGAGGACAGAAGACTTTCACTACCAATAGCATAGTCTACACTGCTTGTACCTTTTGGGGTAAGAGATGTGAAATAATCCATTGATTCACCAACAAATCTGCCATTAAATATTCTTAACTTTGAAGAAATACACATATTGAGAAGATTGGAACCTTGGTTATTACATACTTTATCTTGGTTATTTCTAATGGGGGATTTTCGTCTATTGAATAATTTGCAGGTAATATATTTTCATTTCCAAAATCATTCAGGTCTATTGAATCATCTGGTATATAATCTTGGTTTTGGCCGGTGCGAGAATTGAAATCTCCAATAAGGAGAATTTTACCTGTATTTGAAAAAGTGCTTATCTCGTTTTCTAGTTTCTCAAAGTCATTGTCATAATGGTTTGAAGTTACTGGTGGAATATAAACAGCACATACAAATAAATCTCTGTCTAAGCCGAAAAAGTTTTTCTCTAATTTTAACCACAACCTGTTTTCAGATGTAGTTGCATCCTTTATATAGGAGATGCCTTTTGAAAGTTTTTTTTTATATAGAACAATGATTCCGCCACTATGACGTCTTGATTTTTTTTCGCTCCGGTCCATGTTTCTAATAGAATATTTATGTCTGAGGAAATTTTTTCTAAAAAAGAGTCATCATTTACCTTATTCCCTAAACCGTGAATATTCCATGCAGATATTGATAGTTGGCTTTTAAAATTGTACATAGTTTCCTTTTTTTGTATCATTTTCAACAAGATAGTTACATAACAATGAATCAACATGACTGAAAACTACAAAATGCATAAATACATAATTACATAATTCCTTTTGTGTATCTTTTCTTTAATCGATAGGTTATTTATTATGATAATTCAAAGAGTCAGAAATATTTTAGAATATTGTTACATGGTGAACTTTAATTGTTTGACTTTCAAGCAAAGAGGAATAACCTATCCCATTTTCAATTTGTTGACAAATTCAGAAGAAACATTTTTCTTTTTTTTTTAAATTGTGCCAAGTGTTTTTTTTATTTTTATTTTCTTTATCTAGTAGGGTTGTAAGAGATTTTGAAAATTAAAATTTTTCAAAAGTTTTCTTTGCCAATTTAAGAGTAAAATATGAATTTTATCTTAAAAGAAAGGAAAATTAATCCTTACAATAACAAAATATGTACAAATAGACATAAAAAGACAAATTTTACACTGAAGTGTGTAGAAAAATATCAGCTACATATTCATAGTATAGACTGTACAGGTTTCGTTAACCATATAATGAACACAAAATGTCTGTATTTGATATATTTCTTGACATAAGAAAATGACAAACTGTTAATACTTGTATTGGTCTGACCCAACTTTAACAAGAGAAAAAACAATGTAAAGACATTTACATAAAACCTGGTTGGTTTCTTTGACTAAGAACCATTTCTAATAAATTGTAAATTGTACAAGTTCGTGTTGTTCAGACTTGTTCCTCCAAAGTTTCGGTTTGTTGGTTTGGGCGAATTCTGTTGGTAGTTATTGTAACCCTGATATTGTTTCCTAGTTGGCCCATATGGAATTTCATCGCGTCGGAAAGAGTTTCCAGCAGAATAACTATCAGAGAACGGTGTTTGGTTGGGATTCCTATATTGTTGCCTCTGAGGAAAACGGTTTTGATATAACGGAGGTCTTTTAGTTTGCTGTGACTCTAGTGTCTTATACTGAACATTGACCAGAGGATTCACTATGTTTTTAAAGCTCTTGACATAAGATTTCACTCCATTAAAATTCATATGTATGCCATCGTGAAATTCATTTTCTTGCATGTCGTCGTAGTTTATGGTTTCGAGGCTTTTATCTGTACACATATCTCGCAATAAGGTGTTAAACTGACACCGTTTAGTATTGTATTGTACTGATAAATCATAATTCTCAAAGAAACGGGGTAGGATTGGTCCCACTACTATTTTTGCACCTGGGTAAGTTTTCTTCACCAAGTCAATAAGCTCCTCATACTGCTCGATCACTTGTTCTACTCCCTCCAATTCCAGATCATTAGATCCCACTTGAATCATAATAACAGTTGTATCTTTATGGACCTTTTGCTCCATTATATACTGCTTAGCACCAACTATTGTTTTATCGTAAAGTGTTGTTATGCGTGTATTTATGTTTTTGTACATTTTTCTTCCGTCTAGCTGTTTCACTATAGATGAACCGATTATCCATATTTTAGGCTTTTGACTGAGTGGTTCAGGGTTTTGTTTATTTTCCTTTTCGTTGCTTCCTTCAATTCTTACCTCTTTATCAGTATTACTTTGGTTCACATGTTTATTTTGAAGTCTATTTGTGGAATCTTAATTTTTTTCGGTTTGTTTATTTTTCATAACTTCAATATCTTTTTTCATTCCATAAATTTCAGTTTTGATACTGACGGTTTCTCTTAGGATCTCTTGAACTGCTTGTTTCTCCATATCAGACATGGAACTTTGTTTATTTCACCTACTTGCTTCTTAATATTTTCAGTCTCCTTCAAAATATCAGTATGGTTTTACTTTGCATTTTGAATTATTAATTTCCTGTTTTATTTCCCCCATTTGTTTGTTAATACTTTCTGCCTCCTTCAGAAAATCTACGTCATTAGTTTTTTTGCGGTATTTTCAATTTGTACACAACCTCCTTAAGTGCTACCATATCTTTATGCATTTCAGGCATTTTATCTATTTTAAGATCAAGATTTTCGCACAGAGATATAATTTTTCCTATACTTTCATCTTTTTCAGCCAATTTTCGTTCCATTTCATGCATGGTGTTTTTGACAGCTTGTAATTCCTTAACAATAGATTGAATTGACTCTTCACAAGTTTCCTTATTTGTACACACCTTTTTCAGTTTTTCAGTATTTTTGGGGGATTGGGCCTGAACTTGGTCTGCAATTTACACATATACTAACTTTGTAATCTTTTTCAATTTCTTCAGGAGTTGGACTAGTCATGCGAAAAATGGCCAACATGGCGAGACCAACCATTGAAATTTCCGTTAATGATGACAAATGGAAAGTGAAAACGATAACTACCATCAAAACAACAGAATTACATTTTAAATTAAACGAAGAGTTTGACGAAGTTACTGCCGATGGTCGGAAAGTTAAGGTAAGCATAATACGCAGCTATATTCAAGAAAACAGGAAAAAATTACATGAAATTAAATCAGTATATATGTTACAGTATATATGTTACAGCACATAATAGGTCATTCCTTCATTCATTCATTCATTCATTCATTCATTCATTCATTCATTTCTTTAATTCCTCAAAATTGAAAATACAATGAACATTTTACATAAACATCAACATCAATACAAACAATATGATAAATATAAACTACATGTATACTAGTATTACACTACTTACGAAATGTAAATATACACTTTGCCATTAGTTAGGGACCACTACCTTTTTATATCAAGTACCATTTTAGATGTGTATTGGCAAAACTTTAAAGCATAGATAGTAATTTTCAATTAAAGTACTAATTTTAGAACATTTTGAAGACAAATTTATCACTGGATATTAAAAACATTCATATAGTGCCATTTGATTCCAGTTTGAAAAATGTGGACAAAACCCCCAAAATCTGACGCCAAAAATGTTTGAGCGTAAAAGCTCAACAATGCCAGGTGTAAAATGCAAGCATGTTGAAACCTTTGGGAAGATAAGAGGAAGACATTTGTTGACATGAATTGGGCGCACTTTGTTAGAAATGAGCAAGACATTGGCACTTCCGGTTACTTTTCTAAAATTGCCTCCAAATAACATACACAATGATGAAGGTTCTTACTTAAGGCATGGGTGATGGTTTTAAATGAAAGCGTTACTTATGTCGCTTTTATAACACCATTTTGGGTTATATTCGTCAATTTGCATCCTGCATTTACTGCGAATGCGCTGCCAGGATTACATTTTCTTGTTTTGATTGGTCCCGTTTGGGTCATTATCAGTAAACCTCTCGACTAACAAAATGAAAAACCGTCATTTATGTGAACAATCATTATCCGGATGACCACGTACGGTATTTAGTAATTTTGACATGATAAAAGGACAAGAAATAGTGAAAAAAGCTCATTTCTAGAGATTTTACGAGGTAAAACTGTAACAAAAGGAAACCACCTAAAGAGGTTTATTGCCAGAATGAGGCCAAAACTTGGTCAATTTACAACAAATATTCCATATTTTCACTAGTAAGTTTGTTTTAGGCGTTTTTGCTTCTTAGCACTTCCGGTCGCACATAAACGTTGAACGTGTTTCTTTATGGTCATATGCTTGCCATAGAATTTTAAAATTGTGCTCCATAACTTTTAAACAGACAAATACCTACAAATCATTCCGCAAAAACCTTAAGGTAATGATATACCATTATGAAATGTGTTCCTTAAATGATAAAATCAGTCAACTGTATACATGGAGATGGAAAGTTTAAAAAGCGAACCAAACTTGGTTTTTTAAAGCATAGGGGTAGCATTTTTGCAACGGGTATTTAAATATCGGAGCTTGCATAAATTTGAATATTTTAAGAATAAAAGTATACATTGAATATAAATATCTAAGTACAACATCTTTTAATAATTTACACATTTTTTTTTAATCACTCAAACTTGGTGGTCCCTAACTTATGGCCAAGTGTATATATAGATACATAACGATTTGACACAATTAGGTGCAATGGGTTTTACATGTATATCATGCATCGCAACAAGCCGGCTATATCGGACTGAGCATTGAACTATATGGGTATGACAAAGTTTTCCGAATGAAATTAATTCACAGTCCTTTAATTCTGTGTTTGGTCGTTTCCCAAGTTGAACTTGATACAAATCTTCTTCGGAGTAGGAAGAAAGTTCTTGGAATAGTGAAACATCAAAGTTTTTGATAACAATATCGGACCATGCATCGCGTAAATCGCTAGTACTTGTGCAACTACATGAAATATGCGAAAATAAATCTCGTAATAAACAATTACATATAAGACAGGTCTGTTCAGAAAGTTCAAGTATATCATGGTTTCGTTATTAAATACGAAGTTAGAGATAATCGGACAATAGACGTAAACACGAGTATTATTGTCAGGCCCTCGGGCTTGACATATATGGGTTGTAACCATGCTTATAATCTGGGCACCTCTAAAAAATCTACGATTTACAAGCTAACTGTTTTTAATGTTGTATTGAAAAGGAAAGTAAGATTTTGATATCTTTCCCTACCAAATTAATATTTTGTATTTGTCAAAACTGTAAAGTCTCTTTTACGTTAAACTTACTTATAAATATTTTCAAATCTAAAACGAATTTTTAGTAACAAAATTGAATAATTGAATAAACATGCCACATAATCTCAAAAAAATATTTGTGTAAAGAAAAGTCTATTCAGAGAATGTAAATGTTTTGAGATGGCCGCGCTTGAAAATACGGATTTACAGGAAGTTGAATTAATCTGAACAAATGGACACGATGGAGTGACCTAGTTATAGAAATCGATGAAAGCAAATGAAAAAGTAACATATCTACCATGTCTACTGTTGGAGCTCAAAATTCGTTAACATGGCTATTAAAATACATTTGAAATATTAAAAAAAAAAGTTAATTTCCGTTAATAAATGTGAATTATAAACAAAAATAAATGAAATTTATGTATCGAGGCGACTTCATCGGTTAACCCACAGCTACTTATAAAATTGATGTAACGGTTTAATATAGTCATAACCCGAAATTTACGCGTAATAATTTCTTCATAGAGGGTTACTCTCGTTGGGTTCAGTTTAACTTTTGTAAATATTACTACGCGTAAAAATATATTCTTGCAGAAATGATTTCGGAAAGTTATTTCATAAACAGAAAAAGTGAATGTTAGGAATTCATTTATAAATATATTTATCAATTTATTTCAACTATAACTGAGTATAATAATATTATCAACTATATATGTACATTGAAGTTACAAAAAAGTAGTCCACGAAGAAGCTTCACTAGACCATCCATCGCCATTCTAATTCAAGAATTTTTTTAAATTACCTTTTCAAAATGTATTACGGTATAGTGTTTTATGAACTTTAAACAACTTGACTATATAAGACATCGTCATAATTTGTTTTCTTAACTGTTTAGACGTAAATAAAGTAATGGTTTCGTCACGTGTGATTATCCCATACTTTTTGCTATAAGTGATAGTCATTGAGCTCATTCTTCTATCCATTAGTTTTTGGAAGCTCGCGTGTGTCAATATGTATTATTGCAAGTATATTTCCTAAATAAAGGGGGTGTCATGGTTTTATTGCTAAAAAAGTACCGTTTTACAAAATGGGAATGGTGAACAGCTTAGTTCAACACTTTTTGACAAATTGTATATTGTCAGACAAATGGCAAGACGACAGAATATTTACTGAAAGGCATCTCCAACTACATGCATGGGTGTTTGGACAAGTTTATGACCCTATCTAGACAAAGTGTGTTCTTTATTTATATAAAAAATATTATTGAACTGCGATAAAACTAGACTGGGGTTGTAAACAAACACACTACCAAAGTACCACTGTGAGTGACAGGCCATTCAGACCGGCAGCCGACGGGATACGTTGTGGATCACAAGACGCAGACCTCACTACATGACTAGTCACTATAAAATAAACAGACATTACATGCAATGGTAAAGCAAAACCAATATTTTTTTAACCAAGACCAAGGTACGACTTACGTCCCTCAAACAGGTGTGTCTGTCTCATATTAAACAGGTCTATGAATCATAAATACACATCAGTAAATTCTTCACACAGTAATGACCTGATTATCACTGGATATGGTGACAATTAACCACATTCTCTCTTGTTTATCCCTGGCCTAGTCAATAGTTGTTTGGCTTTCCCTATTATAGAAGACAAAAAATAAATCACAATATATAGCGCGAATTGTGCAACCTACCTTTTAAGTTCATAGTACAGTTAAAATGTTTGACAGAGAGAGCAATAACCGATTTTATTCAATAATATGTAACATTTTGTATAAAAAAAAAGTAACTGAAAAATTTGAATAAAAAAGGATATTCACTCAAAATAAAATGGTTATTCACCGCGGGAAAATGCATGCGATTGTTATTTATAAGGGACGTAAAGTCCCTCTTACCGTAGAATTCCCCGGGAAATCCCCAAGTGTATTTGTGTTAAGTCACGTGACTTCTTTAGTTAGTACTGGCAGTCAATTTTCATTTCACTTTTTTAAAACTTTTTTATTCTAATTTGTAAAAAATGCCCAAGTATTTTTGATAATTTTTTCTATGAATAAAACTTATTTTTAGCCATTTTCCACTTGCTAAAAAATTGCAATCAAAGTTTTAAGATAATTTTATTCAAGTTCATAGTCAAACGCTATCGTGGCCCATTTTGTGAGGTAATCAAAACAAATTTGGCAGACGATAGAATTTACTGTAATATACGACGGAAAAGGGAGAATATATATAAAACACTGTCTTATATACTGTTCCTGATTCTACCCCGTGTTTCTTTAAAACACTGTCTTATATACTGTGCCTGATTCTACCCCGTGTTTCTTTAAAACACTGTCTTAAATACTGTTCCTGATTCTACCCCGTGTTTCTTTAAAACACTGTCTTATATACTGCTTACTCTTCCGGAGCACCTGAGTTCACTCTTGTTTCGACTGGAGTTCGCGTTGTTGATTGATATTCAGTTGTTTTGTGTTTCCATGTTTTACGTGTTGTCTGTTTTTGTCCCGTTCTTGTTTGTGTTTACTGGTTTAGTCTCTGCCCTTTCGGACTTTTGACATTCGGATACCCCATTGGTACCTCTGCTTCTTATATACTGTTCCTGATTCTACCCCGTGTTTCTTTAAAACACTGTCTTATAAACTGTTCCTGATTCTACCCCGTGTTTCTTTAAACACCGTCTTATATACTGTTCCTGATTCTACCCCGTGTTTCTTTAAAACACTGTCTTATATACTGTTCCTGATTCTACCCCGTGTTTCTTTAAAACACTGTCTTATATACTGTTCCTGATTCTACCCCGTGTTTCTTTAAAACACTGTCTTATTTACTGTTCCTGATTCTACCCCGTGTGTCTTTAAAACACTGTCTAATATACTGTTCCTGATTCTACCCCGTGTTTCTTTAAAACCCTGTTATATAAATCTTTCCTTTACCACTACCGAGATAGCGGCGTTTTTTTACCACTGAAAAAAATATTTGTGCTTAAACGATCTTCTGTCCAACAAAAAGGTTTGAAACAACATTTGAAATGTATAAAATTAATTTAAATGATCATAATATTAAGAAACTTGTTGAAAGTGACTCATTAAAAAGACATATCCGTTAGATCGGCTTCCAAAGAAATTGATAGAGCCAACAACAGATAAAGGAAAGAGTTGTTTGTTCGAGGAAATTGACACCAGTATTAACGAAACGAAAGCGAGGATGATAGCATTCAGAACAACAATAGAACGAGTAAGGGCCTGGATAAAAGCCCTTAACATTTTCTATTTCGAGTTCTATGGAAATCATAGCGATAAGCGAATTGTATTGGCCGACAACCCCGCAACTTTATCACAAGGTGAAAGTCTGAAGTCCATAACAATAAACATTCAATCAGCAGACAAAAAACTGTTGTACAAAATCTCGTTCTTCTTAAAAACAGGGCTTATTCAATGCCAGGGTAACAACATTGGGACATTCGTCACAAATGACTTTCCACAAATACTAAATATGGTCAAAAAATTTACTGGAACTTCATTAAACACTCATGACACTAAAACTCAAAAAGAGGCCACAAAACAAGGCAGCGATCATAAAGTCGAAGAACAAAATGAGACGCATGTGAAACAAATAGTTGAGTCTCAGACAGACAATATTACACAACAGACAACTGAAAAACTAACACTGGCAACAGACAGGGATGTCAGTCCTAATGATGAAAATAACAATGTTGCTGATATCCTCTTACGGCTTCAAGAAGGATTAACAGACACTGTAACAAAACTAGAAAGCAGAAATTCTTCAAATACTGATAAAATACTACAAGCAATCAGCAATTGTGAAAAATCGATACAGAATATACCTAGTATTATTAAGAGCTTGAAACTCAGTGCTGTTGAAACAACTTCCTCTGTAGATATGATTACTTTGAGAAACAAAGTTAAACTTCTTGATGATGAAAACAATTCCTTAAAATCACAACTTGAAATAGAGAAAGGGAACACCATGCTCGTTGAAGAAAAAATCAACAGTGCCATTAAACATGAACAAGGAATGCTAGAAGACACAAGAAAACAAATGAAAATAATGGTCAACACTAGTACTGATGAGCTTGAGTATAAATCAAAGATAATAGATCAGAAAAACCAAGAGATTAGTGAACTTACATCGTCTCTTAGTGACACAAAACTAAAACTAGATGATATACTACAACTTAAATCTCAAATGTCAGCATCTTTTGATCGTGATAGAGATCAACAAGAGGAGAAGAATTGACATGTCAGGAGCAACGATCCTAAATCCAAACCTAAGGCGTTATTGATTGGAAAATCAAATATTCAAGGAATAGATGAACATAGAATGACGCAAATTGTAGAGGTGACAAAATTAATAAAATACACCTTGGAGGATACAAATAGCTACATATCTTCAACAACTGAATGTCCAGATGTCTTAGTCCTGCATTCACTGACCAATGATTTGAAATCAAAGCAACCCAATCAATGCGTGGACAAACTATTTCATATAATCACAGCGGTAGCAACTAAATGGCCAAACATCAAATGCGTCATTTCCTTCACGACTCCAAGAAAGGATCAAATGAGGTATTCAACAAGTGCTCAAATTATAAATGTGCTCAGTAAAGAAAAATTCTGTGGTGTCGACAATATATATTTTGCTGAACACACCAATATGCTAAAAAATGGTAATCCAAATGAGAAGTTATTGACCCAAGATAAAGTGCATCTAAATGAGAAAGGAATTTCAATTCTAGCCAGTAACATCAAAAGAGCTGTGTTTACAGCTGCATTGCATATCCCATTACCTCCACCAAGAAACAGGAGTAGATCTACACAAAGGCAGATGGGCCGAGGACGAGGACGTGAACAGCACAATTATTAATACATCCTATGATAGAAAAGGATATATATTGTAAAATCAGTAATAATAGCTTTGATATTATAGTCTTAAGAGTTAAGGTTATCATCTTAGACACAATTTTGATAATCTGTAAAAATTCCCAGAGAAGGAAAGGTTTTTTAATTGTGTACACAAACACTGATATTGAGTTTTTACCTTTTTTCATTTTCTTTACATAAGCTTTTGGAAAAGAAATGCCAAAAATTAGCAGAGACGCATATTGGACCAATGCAATTGTAAATAATATTGGGTCTTTCCAGTACCATGGAGTTAATAGGAAACAGTCCAAGCATAATAATAGATATTTTGGGGGTCTAGGTATACTATTTAAACCATATATTAAACCATATATTAAGATAATGAATAATACTAGCCTGATTATCAGTAGATTAAATTGCAAGAAACTTTTTTTTGGTTTAGAACAAGACTTATTTGTTTGCAATACCAAAATGTAGGTAAAATATTACTTTGTGGTGATTTTAACGCACGAGTCTCAAATGAGCTTGACTATATATCTGATGATGATAACCAGTTTATTCCTAACATTCTTTCGAGAAAAAGCTATGATAAAACTTTAGATGCTAGAGGGAAGGAGTTAATTGAATTGTGAATAAGTAAGCAGCTGAGAATATTAAATGGTCGAGTTCTGGGGGATATGTTTGGCAACTTTACTTGTCATACGCCAAATGGATCTAGTACTGTTGACTATGTTGTTATGTCAGAGGGTATCCTGGACCAAATATTATACTTTAAAGTATTAGATTTTATGCCTACTTTATCAGATACTCATTGTGAACTAGAGTGGGAACTCCTAGCTACATTTAAAGAAGAAAGTATAGCCAAAAAGGCAACAACATTAACACATCCCTTGCCTCCAAGGTTTATCTGGGATGATGATTCGTCAGTTAATTTTATGAAGGCACTGGGAACAGATGATATACAAAACTGTCTTCATCAATTCAACAACAAACAAACACAAAACTCTCAATCTACAATTAATGAAGCATGCAAAGAACTAGGTGACATAATATATACAGCAGCATGTCAGTCATTAAAAATGACAAAAACAAACCGCAATAATAAGAAGAAAAATCATAAAAAATGGTTTAACTCTGATTTAAAAAAACCTTAAAACTAATCTAATAAACTATGGTAAAATATTTTCAAAATATCCTAGAGATACAGTTGTACGAAACCATTTTTACAAACTAAACAGAGAGTATAATAAAGCAAAAAAAAAAAAACACATCGGCAATACAAACAAAATTCAATGCATCAGTTAGAAAATCTGCACTCTGATAACCCGAAGCAATACTGGAATTTATTAAATGAACTCAGAGACTCAGAGACGAAAATAACTGATGAAAAATGTTCAGCAATTGATGCATCAACAGGGCTTTCACATTTCCAAAATTTAAATGTTGTGAAAGATCAGTTCAAAACTCGATTAGAACAACTACAACAAAAGCTTGTGGATTTGGAAAAAACACATGTTTTAATGACCTAGATGTAACCATAAAAGATACTGAAGTATCAAAAGCACTAAATAAATTTAAACTTAACAAAAGTCCTGGCTTGGACAGTATATCAAACAACATGTTAAAACATGGTCATCCTATTCTACTGCCTAGTCTTAAAAGACTTTTTAATTTATTGATTTCTTCTGGAATATACCCAAAATCTTGGGCAGATGAAATTATTACAACCATACACAAATCAAATGACATAACAGATCCCAATAATTACAGAGGTTTCACTGTAACCAGTGCCATAGGAAAGGTGTTTAATAGTAAACTTAAAGATAGATTAGATATTTTTTTATCAAAAAATAATGTCATAAATGATTGTCAACTAGGGTTTACAAAAAAAGCAAGAACCTGTGATCACATGTTGTTATTAAGAGTAAAAAATGTATATTTGATAAATACTGTAATAATAAGGAAGGAAGGGTGTTTGCCTGCTTTGTTGACTTTCAAAAAACGTTCGACACTGTAGTCCACACTGGAATCAAGATAAAATTATTGTCTGCTGGAGTAGGTACACTCTTTTATAATGTTGTTAAAACTATGTATGAACTAAGTAACTCTTGTGTCTAAATTCATTCAAATGTCACAAAATTTTTCCCAGTCAAACTGGGAGTTAAACAGGGAGATAATCTTAGCCCTAACCTATTCAAGCTTTTTATAAATGATCTTCCTAAATACCTTGAGAATATTGTTAACCCTGTTATTCTTAACGATAAACATGTTCATTGTTTACTTTATTCAGATGACTTAGCTCTTTTATCAACAACTGCTAATGGATTGCAAAATAGATTAGATGAATTACAAAAATATTGTAGTGACTGGTGTCTTACTGTAAATCCTAATAAAACAAGAGTTCTTATTTTCAACAAAGCAAGCAGACACATAACTGAGAAATTGACCTATGATAGTCATTGTGTAGAATGTGTTCATAATTATAAATATCTTGGTCTACACTTCAGTGCATCAGGATCGTTCTCCTTTGCTCAAAATGAGTTATAAAAGAAATCAATAAAAGCTCACTATAAATTGCAAAAGGAATTCATATCTATGAGTCCAGATATAAATACAAGTTTGCATGTATTTGATCATACAGTTAAACCAAATATTTTGTATGGATCAGAGATATGGGGTGCTTATAATACATTCACAGCCAAATTTAGAAATGGACACCCTCCATTTGAAAAAATATATCCAAATCTAAAATGTGAACAATTACACATTATATTCTGTAAACAAATATTAGGACTTCACAAAAAAGCTACTAATTTTGGGGTCTTATCAGAGCTAGGAAGATTCCCAATATATCATGATATCGTGAAAGCCATAGTGGACTACTGGTATCGCTTGGAACATTTGGAAAAATTTCCACTTTTACAGGATGCTTACATAACATCAAAAGATCTCTTTCAGTTAAATAAACCATCTTGATATGGCAGTGTCCATTATATACTGGGAAAAATTCCAAATATTCAAAATTTAGCTATATCATAATAAGATTAGTACTTTTAAATTGAAAATTCGAAAAGAACTGAAGTCATATTTCACAAATCTATGGCATCAAGACCATCTTAAACACACGGAGGGTAAGCTTAGAACATACATTAAATTTAAAACAAATTTTGGAAAACAAAAATATCTCACCATTATAAAAAAAATTGAGCAAAGGAGTCGACTAACACGATTTAGAATATCATCTCATTACTTACGAATTGAGACTGGTTGTTATCAGGGTACCCTCTTAAATGACAGAACATGCACAAAGTGTGAATCTGGAGATGTGGAGGATGAATGTCATTTTTTATTCATTTGTAGCAAATTTAATGACGATCGAAAAAACCTTTATGACCTTATTACTAATAAATGTCCTAACTTCATCAATCTAGAAAATAAGGACAAACTGATATGGCTAATGAACACAGAAGAAAAGTCAGTGCTTTCTGCACTTAGCAGTTATATATCAAAAATACAGTAAATAAATTATCAAATTTATAAAAGCCATGTAAATTCTTATTTTCTATTTTTTATCTGAAGAATATTCCTATTTCAATATCTATCCCTAGACAGTCATTTATTTTGCCAAATATTTTATAGATATCAGTCTTGCTTTTCTGCAACAGCCACGAGGAGGTCTATGAGATCTTGAAGTTCTCCATGTTCATAGACCTTGAGCATCGTCCCTTGGTGACTGTCACAGATTAACAACACATGATTCACTGTAACAGTACATGCATCTAGTATTTTTTTTACCTTTTTGCATCGGTCATGAGGAGGTCTATGAGATCTTGAAATATTCATGTCCATAGACCTTGAGCAACGTCCCTTGGTGACCGTTGCAAATAGGTAATTCTTTTAAACTTCTATCTTATAAATGCTAAAACACTGTCATATATAAGTAGGTATATAATATAGAATATGTTATATAATGATGGCATTTTCCATATCTCTAGATCACATTGGTCATAGTCAATGGTTACATCTTCATCTTAAACGTACATGTGTGCATTACTTTTACTTTAAACTTAAAATATCAATGTACAATGTACTTGAATGTAATATTGTTTTAGTTTGTTTGTTTATTTGTCATATATATTGAATCATAAATGTTGTATGTCAATGCCCTACTGGGGACCTAATTTGGAAATAAATATATCTTTATCTTTATTTTTATCTTTATATGCTTTTCCTGATTCTACCCCGTGTTTCTTTAAAACACTGTCTTATATACTGTTCCTGTGTCTTCTATAGTGTTCCTGATTCTACCCCGTATTTCTTTAAAACACTGTCTTATATACTGTTCCTGATTCTACCCCGTGTTTTTTTAAAACACTGTCTTATATACTGTTCCTGATTCTACCCCGTGTTTCTTTAAAACACTGTCTTATATACTGTTCCTGATTCTACCCCGTGTTTCTTTAAAACACTGTCTTATATACTGTTCCTGATTCTACTCCGTGTTTCTTTAAAACACTGTATTATATACTGTTCCTGATTCTACCCCATGTTTCTTTAAAACACTGTCTTATATACTGTTCCTGATTCTACCCCGTGTTTCTTTAAAACACTGTCTTCTATAGTGTTCCTGATTCTACCCAATATTTCTTTAAAACACTGTCTTATATACTGTTCCTGATTCTACCCCGTGTTTCTTTAAAACACTGTCTTATATACTGTTCCTGATTCTATCCCGTGTTTCTTTAAAACACTGTCTTATATACTGTTCCTGATTCTACCCCGTGTTTCTTTAAAACACTGTCTAACATACCGTTCCTGACTCTACCCTGTGTTTCTTTAAAATACTGTCTTCCATACTGTTCCTGATTCTACCCCGTGTTTTTTTTTAAAACACTGTCTTTTATAGTGTTCCTGATTTTTAAAAAAAAAATCACTGTTTACTACTAAAATGCATTTTGAAATCTTTCTTTTATTCAATTGAAAAAAATATATCATAAAAAATAAATTTAGAAAATGTATCCTGATTCTACCCCGTGTTTCTTTAAAACACTGTCTTCTATAGTGTTCCTGATTCTACCCCGTATTTCTTTAAAACACTGTCTTATATACTGTTCCTGATTCTACCCCGTGTTTTTTTAAAACACTGTCTTATATACTGTTCCTGATTCTACCCCGTGTTTCTTTAAAACACTGTCTTATATACTGTTCCTGATTCTACCCCGTGTTTCTTTAAAACACTGTCTTATATACTGTTCCTGATTCTACCCCGTGTTTCTTTAAAACACTGTCTTATATACTGTTCCTGATTCTACTCCGTGTTTCTTTAAAACACTGTATTATATACTGTTCCTGATTCTACCCCATGTTTCTTTAAAACACTGTCTTATATACTGTTCCTGATTCTACCCCGTGTTTCTTTAAAACACTGTCTTCTATAGTGTTCCTGATTCTACCCCGTATTTCTTTAAAACACTGTCTTATATACTGTTCCTTATTCTACCCCGTGTTTCTTTAAAACACTGTCTTATATACTGTTCCTGATTCTACCCCGTGTTTCTTTAAAACTGTTCCTGGTTCTACCCCGTGTTTCTTTAAAACACTGTCTAACATACCGTTCCTGACTCTACCCTGTGTTTCTTTAAAATACTGTCTTCCATACTGTTCCTGATTCTACCCCGTGTTTTTTTTTTTAAACACTGTCTTTTATAGTGTTCCTGATTTTTAAAAAAAAAATCACTGTTTACTACTAAAATGCATTTTGAAATCTTTCTTTTATTCAATTGAAAAAAATATATCATAAAAAATAAATTTAGAAAATGTATCCTGAGGTAGCCACTCCAACTACATGATGATGTTTGGGTGTTTGGCCAATTGCAAGATTATGACCCTATCTAGACAAAGTTTGTTCTTAAGTTTGATAAAAATCATTATTGGACCGCGATCATAACTAGACTTGGGTTGTAAACAAGCAAACTGCCACTGTGAGTGACTGGCCATCAAGACTGGTAGCCGACAGACATGATATGTTGTGGAGACAAGACGCCGACCTCATAAACAGTCGGCAAAACCAATATGTTTGACCAAGTCCAAGTTACTACTTACGTCCCTCAAACAGGTGTGCCTGTCTCATATTAGAACCCCGGTAATTCCCTTTTTTGTTCGACCAATCAAATTAGATATACACCGGCGATATTATCTTTAATAAAATCTACAGATAAAAAAAATATTTTGTAACTATGTAATTTTAATCATAAATTTGATATTTGATTTTTGTTGCATTATTGAATAAAACAATAAATGTCTTTTGATTTGGTAAATGTGTAGAGTTATTGACTTTCGAAAAAAACTCTTTGTTATTCACCTCGTCCGCTGGGAATAACATTTTTTTTTTCAAGAGTCAATAACCACACATTAACCTCATCAAAAGACAGTAATTGTATATAATCGGACTTGACTTTGGTTGTTCGTTTTTTAGATAAAAATAAGATACAATATCAACTGAAACAAATCCTAAAATATCTTTTAAAATGATCAATTCCTCTAATGACAAAAATAAGTTTTGTGTTCATTTATGTGTCGTTTAAGTACGTTTAGAGAAAAACATTCAGTCATATGTCACTTAATTCCATGTTTTGTTTCTTAATTTGTGTGTCCTTGTCTAAAGACTCCAAAGAGTTTCATTGTTGAAGGTTTCCATAACAAACTCTGAACGCTTTTAAAAAAATCACAGCAATGAGATTTTCTTGCCGTGGACCTACAGAAACAAATTTTCTTACTCATCCTTTTTAAAATTGACATATCATTAAATAAAACTTAAATGTTATTTCTACCAAGAACTGCATGAGAATGTGATAAACTTGTATATATGTTATCCAAGATTCTTATGCTAACATACAACCAATAATATGTGACATCACTTGATTAATTTTCTGAAACTACATGTTTCCTGATAATTGGTCACAGCATTTTATATTAATAAATATATATAGATAGATTCACAAACAATGAACGCAGATTGCGTTTTTAGATGAACTGTCCGTATATTGCAGTTAGATGAGTGGAGCCGGCAGATTGCCTATTATGGCATCCACAGCTGGACAGTGTAGAAAAATTTAAATGCAATCAATTTAGCACCACTGTGGGAACACAAGTGATGAAGGACCAAAACCCTTAACTTGACAAAAAGATGCAGCGATTATGCCAAAACAGAGTCAATAATTCAACCATAAATTCAAATTAAATAATTCAATCATAAATTCCATAATTAATGTTAATTAATAAATCCAAATTGAGTCAGCTCACTCCAATTGGCGATATTTTTCTTTTCCTCTTTAGCTACCATGATGTAAATTCCAAATTGATGGGACTGCGCCTGAAAAGAAAAGCAAACAACAACCCAAGCAGTATCTTGTTTATATTATATAAGCTCAAAACATTTCCTTATATTTTTCAGCACCTGGATGAAGGGACAAAGAAGCAAAGACACATTTAAATATATTGCATGTTAATATTTAGGGAAGGGTAAGGGTGGGTTTTTACGTCTGTTCCATTCAGATTCTCGTCAAGAAAGACTCGATTTAAACAATTTGGCGCGAGCCAATCAAAACCCGTGAAAATACCTAATGAGGATTCATCCCATTACCGAACTCTTAACATAAGACAACAGGAAACCATAATGCACCATCACTTTGATAAATTAATTTAATCATAAGGCTTAAATTATATTATCCAAGATTCTTATGCTAACATACAACCAATAATATGTGACATCACTTGATTAATTTTCTGAAACTACATGTTTCCTTCCACTTGCCACAACAATCAGGTTCAACATGCACATTTAAAAACCAAAAGTGTACTTTCCTAGAGACAACAGATGCACATTTGCAGAACAACAATTTACTTTCAAGGATGTGACAGATGCACATTTATATTTCATTGATGTGACAGATGCACATTTATATTTCATTGATGTGACAACTGCACATTTATATTCCACAAGTATTCTTTCAATGATGTGACAGATGCACATTTATATTTCATTGATGTGACAAATGCACATTTATATTCCACAAGTATTCTTTCAATGATGTGACAAATGCACATTTGTAGACCAAAAACTAGTCATCATTGATATGATAGGTGCACATGTACAAGTTTCATGATTTTCAAGTTTTAGACTATTGCCAGGGGGCAATATTTATTATGTAGACTTCCTAATTCATAAATAAAACAAACTACTAATTGGTTTGGCGATAATTGGTCACAGCATTTTATATTAATAAATATATATAGATAGATTCACAAACAATGAACGCAGATTGCGTTTTTAGATGAACTGTCCGTATATTGCAGTTAGATGAGTGGAGCCGGCAGATTGCCTATTATGGCATCCACAGCTGGACAGTGTAGAAAAATTTAAATGCAATCAATTTAGCACCACTGTGGGAACACAAGTGATGAAGGACCAAAACCCTTAACTTGACAAAAAGATGCAGCGATTATGCCAAATTGGCAGGCACAAATGTTCAACATTTTTGCCTGTCAACCGCCATCACAATGGGGGATCGCTGCATTACTGTGACCAAACCCAAACCCAAAATATATAACAGTAAATAACAATTTGCAATATTTAAGGTAGAAAAATGTATTACTGACTTTACTGAAAGTATGTAATATTATCTTGGGTGATTTATATCAAATGTCTATCTAGTGAAATCTTACAAAAAAAGAAATGTTTCATTGATATACAAGTCACAACACAATCTTTTATTTCCATGGCATGTCAGAATCTAAGAACTTACCTTGAATAACTATTACAAAAAAATGTGCCTTATTTAATGGTGAATTTCAATTATTAAATATATAATGAACAGTCAAGAGAGATGGAAGAGAAAGCCTTAATAGTTGACCTTAACTGTATTAATTTTAGTAATGCATATATGTGTACTTAAGTGACATGATACCTCCTCACTTCGACATACATGTACATTTTTAATGGAAAATTCACTGCTTATGTGTATATGCTTTATATGTGAACATGTTAAAGTTTGCTAAGTATGCGTGTTTAAATGTGTCTGATTAAGTAACGTACACATGACTTATTGACATGAATTATAAGGTGATATATATGGTTTTCTCAAGTGATTTCTCATGCATGTTTGATGACAAAGTCCATGTACTTACTGTTTATGTTTTAGTGACCAGACAAGAATTAATTCTCATCAATATTTGCTAAAGTTATCACTCAAGCATTCACCTGCCTGAATGTGTTTGTTAAAGTGAATACAATAACATACATGTAGTTGCATTCTTATAATGCCATTTCAATTTAAAATGTAAATGTTTAATGACATGAAAGTTTCTCTTGTGTCGAAACATGTATTTTATGCTGTCAACATTTTCACTAATATTACTTAAAATTTTTAATAAGAAAGTCATTCAATCAATTTGAGAAAAAAATAAAAAATAAATAAAAAACAGGAATTTTTCAATGACTGAAACCCAGTTCCAACATGAACATGTAAAATAATGATCTTTATTACACAAATTGCACCCCAGAATGTTTTCCAATATTTCAGAGGTTAAAATGTACAAATGTGGGTCATTTTTCCAACATCTTAATGTTTATGTTCCTTAAAATTTTAAAAGAAGATAATGACATTTTCTTATTCTTAAACAAAAACTAACTTGCAACTCCTCTTTGTATGTAAAATGAGAAGGTTATTGTCAGGTGAACTGAAAAGATGTGAGCACAAGCAGAAACTGTACCTGAGCAATGTGTATGTGTTTAACTGTGTATTCATGCATGTAAATGTATTGGTCATCATCATACATGTACACATAATCCATATATACCTTGAATGTCCAATGTAAAAGGTCACTTGTGAGCATATGCAAGAAATTCATGTACATATCTCGTATATGTGCATTTTGTGTGTATATGTTTGTTTTTGGGTAAAAAATCTTGTCAATGATATATCTGCCATTATAAGGAAATAAACTGGTTGTGTATGTTTGACTGGTTGTAATATATAATTATGAGTTCACTATATAACTTATTCAAAAACCATAGATAAACAAAATAAGGACTTGATACATAGTAACAACAGAGTATGTCTCATCATAATTCATTACTTGAGTGCCCAATGTGACAAGTTTCATGTGAGCATATATGTATGCAATAAATTGTAAAAGAACAAAATGTATGTGTACAATAATGTGTGTGTAACTGTGAATGTTTAAACATAACCAATGCTTCAGAGCAAATTAGAGTGTAAGAAGTTTCATGTGAGCATATGTAGGAAATTGGGCATGAATAATTCATGCATTTGTGTGTATGTCTCATCATTATCCATTACTCCAAACTCAAGTGTAACAGTGTAACAAGTAAATTCAAGTGACCAAATGCAAGAAATTGTACATGAATGATCCAAGCATATGTGAGTTGTTTGTGTATGTCACATCATAATCCATTACTTGAAAGCAAGTAACAAGTAATAAATTTCATGTCAGCATATTCAAGAAATATCACATGTACATGAATAATTCATACATGTGTGAAAGTGTGTGTGTGTGTATGTCTCATCATAATCCATTACTTGAGAGCCCAGTGTAACAAGTTTCATGTGACCATATGCAAGAATTTGTACATGGTTACCTAATGCATGTGTGGGGATTGTGTGTGTGTGTGTGTTATCATAAACAATAACTTGGGAGCCAAGTGTACAAAGTTTCATGTGACCGTATGCAAGAAATTGTACATGAATGATTCATGCATGTGTGCGAGGTGTGTGTGTGTGTTTTATTATTATCAAAACTTGGGAGCCCAGTGTAACAAGTTTCATTTCATGTGAACATATGCAAGTAATTGTACAAGACACTTCATGTGTGTGTGTGAATGTCTCATTATAATCCTTACTTGAGTGACAAGTGCAGCAAGTTTCAATCAAGCATATCCAAGAAATTGTACATGAGTAATGTGCATTTTATGTATGTATGTATGCATGTTGCATCTATGAAAAAAGTTTAATGCGTACAGATATTTGGCCTAATGCCTTTATGACCAAGAAATATGTCCTATATCTAATTTGGTCACTGCCAATGCAAGAATAGTTTATGTGCATATTTATAAATGTGGGTGTTTAATTTCATTTTTTGTAATGCTTCATACATGTATTTGTATTCCTATGGTATAGATATTCCTGATAAAATGCCCCAAAAATAAAAAATAATAATGGACTTATTTCTATAAAAGCTAGAAGTTTTATCATTACAGTATGCAAATGTGATGTGATTGTACCTGTGACCCATCATTCCATTGTTCAAGGATGACTGCTGTCAATTTGAAAAAATTAAATTAAAAAATAGACGGCATACTGTGTATGCAAAATATACTAACTTGAAATATGTTTTTGATAATGTAACATTTGCTACTCAAATAAAAAATAGCATGTGTACAGCCTCATTTTTCCCCCTCTTTCGTATAAATTTCCTAATCTATGTCCTAGATAATTAATTCCTAATCCCTGTCCTAGATAATGATAATTTTTAAGTAAATTTAATTTGAAGATAAATCGAAGTTTCATTTAGACTTCTACCCTTAAGCTTGGTTTTTTTGGGTCTTATTTTCTAAGTAAACTGGTATTTTTGAACCAATAACATTACCTTTTGCCCTTTTTAATATTGCTCAATGAGTTAGGATTACTGACTGGTGCAACTTCTTCCTGTTAGGTCTTTCAATTACAGCTTTGGATGTGTGGCTGAAACTCAGAATCAAACAAATGAATGATGTTAAGGTCTTATTTATTTCACTAAAAATTATTATTATTTTTTTTTTTTTTTTTTTTTTTTTTTTTTTTTCATTAATTCAATCTAAGTTTTGGCTTCAACCAACTATATTAACTGTGTGTGTTTATAATTGAATCGTGGCAAGCTGTAGGAATAAACGATAATTAATTTCTACATGTAGGTTAACTTTGTTATTGATTTAATAGAATAATAATAAAGGTGGTTTTTTTTCCACTTAAACCACAGATTGCAAAGCAAATCTGTTAACAACCCTTGTGAAAATCTTGGTCTGTTTATGAACAGAATATTTGATAGCCGAACCCTCAATATGCTATAAACAAAAACTATAAGTTAACAGACAGTGTACTAAGTAACTACTCTTAACGGACAGATGATTAATTATCCATACATACCTTCACAAAGAGTTATTTAATGAATAGACCCAACATGACCATTGCAAAGTAAAAATTATCATTAGATTAGTACTTTTCTTTGATAACAACCTTTTAAGTGATTGTAAAGATTGTTTATCTACATGAACATTTCTATGCCTACATGCTTTTTTCTTTGTGAATTAAACATTTTCATTGACATTTCATCTTAAAAGAAAATGTGATTTTTAAAGTTAATCTTTCGTGCCTTTGAATGTCTATTAAACTGCATACTATTTAGTATTACTATATTTAAATTTCAATGTGTTAACTGAAATACATTATCAAATGTATCAAATTTGCCTTTTCAAAATGTTATATAATATTTAGTTATGTTTTATACTTAAAATAAACAGGATTTGATTCAAAACATTACCTTAAAATCATTATTTTGTGTTCCCTGGTTAACAAGGAAACTGTCACTGATGTTGGGCTTGTATAAGCCAGGGTACTCTTCTCAGTGAGATAAAATTAGATCCATAGGCATTCTCTGAATTTGGCAATGTCGAAATAAACTTGCGGTGGCCAGATTTGTGAAAATTCGTCAATCCTGCTCCATCCACCTGTTTCGACCATATAATCGATCTGTCATCTTTCTTACTAACCTTCTAAACTGACAGGCCCTTGTGGAAATATTTATTCATAATTAGATCTGGATTAAATTTAAACAATTTAAAAATGTGTGCCTGTCATTTTGCACCTGGTAATAAATGCATTTCATCGCCTAAATGTATGTAAATGAACCGTGTACAAGCATTCATATTAAACATACATTTGTGTAAATTAAAAGACACAACTCAAACAATCCCACTTATTGACCCCATTTTTGTTGGTATGCTGTGACCGATATTTCCCACACTAGTCTAACCTAACATAGCATGATAAACTATAAAATCTTCGAGACAAAATTGTCTGTAAATTTATGTAATTGCTGATTATCGTTCAATGCTAGCATGTGCCACTGCTGACTGCACCCTGACACTGACAGGTGAAAATCACTGAAATGCCATGTTAATGTTTTACTTTTGTTGTAACAAAATAGGGGGAGACTTGTACATTAATAACTAAATGTGTATAAGCAAAAACAATCAAGTTGTAAATTATGCATTGTTTATGAAACGGCTCGGTGTTTTTAAACACGTGGATGTCATACATGTACTTGTAACCTACGAGGGTGATTTTTCTTTTTTTTTCATGTATTAATATTATTTCACAACGTTCAATTGTTGTTCGAGTAAAGTAGATTGTAGTATGTGATTTTAACTCTAAATTGACTCCCTGACAATGATATTATATGTTATTTCATCCACCAATTCCTCTCATTGTTTTTACGTCTGTTCCATTCAGATTCTCGTCAAGAAAGACTCGATTTAAACAATTTGGCGCGAGCCAATCAAAACCCGTGAAAATACCTAATGAGGATTCATCCCATTACCGAACTCTTAACATAAGACAACAGGAAACCATAATGCACCATCACTTTGATAAATTAATTTAATCATAAGGCTTAAATTATATTAACTTACAGTTAAATTTATTTCTATTTTGTAATCTAGGGAGAAAAAAAATTCGGAAAATGTTTATTTTCAATATCAAGATCATTGTCCTTTCTTTTACAAATGGTGAGAATATTCAATCGTTTCAAATATATGAATGTATATTTTAAGGCATGACTCCAACTTATCATTAAGCAGATAAGCAAAAAGTGATTTGCATTTTTTATATGATAACCATTAAAAGAAAGAAGTAATTTTAAGAATAACATGGAACGCTTTTCATATCGTTTTGAAATTATATATATTAACATGATTAATTTATTGCATTGGAAATGTGACGGACCAACTAAGAACAAGAGGTCGGATCAACTAGGGGACGGACCTGCATGTATGTATGCCTGTAATTCCCTCCTCTATCAGGGGAACCTTCATTGAATGAGGTAAAGAGGGAACATGGGCATTCCATGGTATCCATATAATTCGGACCTCCCTGGGCCTAGCGTCTGGTTAAAAGTGGCGACAACAAAGCCAACATGAAGGAGAGACTCAACGTACATGTATTATGTGTATAATGGCAATAAATCAACCACAAGGGCCAAAAGCAAGGTAAACATTAAAGGCTCGGTAACGGGGAATACCGACATGTACAACTAGCTATTCAGTCGATTAGAACCAGAAACCCAACTGTATTAAGATAGAGGAAAGCCGAAAAATATATTAAAAGATCTCGGAAAGAAACCATCAGAATATCAGGGGAACAGTCAAAACCCCTTGGTGCGGTCTGCAAAACTTACCAAAAGGGACGTTTTCTGATAGCACCTCGAAACGGTCTACTACGGACGGATCTAGTCGATGCCTTGCAAATCGGACTTGTCGTCAGATTGGTGTGTAAAATCTGAAGGATTGCTTTCGTTAGAATGTGATTCCAATGAGGCATGCTGATCATCATCGCTTTTGTATAATGAGTCAATATCACAGAAGAAAGAATCACTAAGAGAGAACGCGGAGTCAGGTAAGTTATTATCATCGATAATTGCATTCTCGATTGATTTACTTACACTCGTCACGAGCAGTTTTAATTGGTTCATCAAGAACACAATTAGGATAATTATCATGGTAAATACGACGACTGAGACTGTCAACATGACCCATTTTTGTTCCGGGGCGATGTATTACCGTGAAATTATAACCTTGCAACTTTAGTGCCCATCTTATTAATCTACTGGATTTGTGGGTCATGTTATTCAACCATTTTAGAGCAATGTGGTCTGTGTAAACCGTGAATTTCTGATTGGAAAGATACACATGAAAATGATCAATGGCGGAGACTAAAGCAAGTAACTCTAACTCCGTAATTGTGTAATTTTTCTCAGCACGCGTAAGGTTGCGACCACCATAGGCCACAGGATGTTCGCGATCTGTGAACTTATCTATTTGTGATAGAACGTTCCCTATGACACTCGTCGATGCATCACAGCTCAGAATGAACTCACGTTCAAAATCAGGATTTCCAAGTACTGGAGCTGTACAGAGAGCGTTTTTTTAGCTCATCCAAGGCATCGTTACACTCGGATGTCCATTTGAAAGGAACATCTTTCTTTAGAAGGAGGGTCATGGGAGAGGCTATCTGACTGTAGCCTTTGATTAACCTTCTATAATAGTTTGCAAGTCCTAGAAATGATTTTAATTCATGTTGGTTTTAGGAACGGGAAAGTTCTTTACAGCTTGTACTTTGGATTCATCAACCTTGACACCGTCCTTTGAAAAAAATGTGACCAAGATAAAGTACTTGTGATTTTGCAAAGTGACAATTCTCACTTAAAGTGGCGTTGGCCACTATCATCCTATCACATATTTCTTGAAGGTGAGCCATGTGCTGTTGCAAATTGTTTGACCAGACAACAATGTCGACTATATACATCAAACAGTGTTTCCACGTTAAACCCCTCAAAATTTGGTTCATTGCCATTTGAAACGAAAAGCTTGCATTTGAAATGCCGAATGGCATTCTTTTGAATTGATACAGGTTGTCATGTGTGATCAAAGCTGTATAAGATCTATTGTTGGGTTCTAATTTGACTTGCCAAAAGCCACTCATCAGGTCAAGGCAAGAACATATTTTTGGAGTAGTCAGAGGCTATAGCGTCAATGACGTCCTCAAGCCTAGGTAATGGAAAAGGTCTCAAGACAGTCTTTGAGTTAAGACCTCGGAAATCAATGCATAGCCTAAAGGCCCCCGATTTTTTATGAACAAGAACTATGGGGATCTCAAACTCGCTATTTTAATATTCAATAATGTCGTTATCGAGCATGTCCGCAAGTTGCCTATCAATTTCCTGTTTAGCTGCGGGAGAAGTCCTATATGGCCTAAACCGAATTGGGGTTTCATCAGTTAACACAATTCTATGCTCGTAAGTTGAGATTTCGCCTAACTCTGCCATGTTAGTAGAAAATACCTTTCTGTTCTTTTTCAAGAATTCAACAAATATTTCTTTTTCTTCAGGTGTAAGAACCGAATCTGATAAAAACAGAATTGTTATCTGTAACATTATTATCTTTTGCTGGCGTGGTGCCACGGTCATTAACCTCGTCAACACTTCAATTAGCGTTGCTTTAACAATTTGGGTTCTTTATTTAACCTTGACAGGGTCTGATGAGAAGTTAATTATCTGCATGAAAATACTGCTTACTACCGCCCTAGCTAATTTTAACTTATCATGCAAAGGGTCAATTGGTTCTAAAAGTAGAGTAACGTTGTCCTGAAAACCTTCAATCTGACATGGTATGGCAGTCAGTGTGTTGAGGGGGGGGCAATATACAGTTTCCGGGACAAATACTGCACCTTCATAATCGTCTTCAATGGAAATTGTTATGTTTCTATCATTTAGAATGAGACAATTTTGTTTAAGGTCTAAACAGGCTTGGTGCTTAGTCATGAAATCGAGTCATGGCTCAATTCGGGTATTATGAGGAATGTATGGGTGATTGTAATGTCCATTATGGTAAAGTCACAAGTAATTTGTCCGATGACATCATGACGTGTCCTCCCTGCCGCCTGGATTGACTTGCTTTCTGCCTGTCCGAAGTGATCCCTCGAACAGACGCGATTTCCTATTTATTTGTGTTAGACCTGCGTACGAGCGTGCAGGCTCTCGTGTAATGACCTGAACCGCCACAGGTATGACAATTCGCGTAATAGGCAGGACATCGACCTCGGGGATGTTCGCGTAAGCAATTGCGACATAAGCCATCTTGAGGAAGGGGGTCGCGAAACTTGACAATTTGTTGTCGTGGTTGTTCCGGTTGAACCGTGCAAGTGTCACCAGGATATTTTTGAGTCGGTCCGCGTCCCCATTGTGACAGATTTTGGGGTGGTGTTCTGGGCAGAGCATAATGTTGAGGTCGACGTGGCTCGAAACGTTTATGTTGAAATGAATGATTTGGAACTTCGACATTCATTCTTTGAGTCAACCTTTGAGACGCCCTATGTGCACCATCATTAAAGTTATGCCATTGATTTGAATACGAGCCAAATTGACGTGGTTGGTTTGTGTTGTTTACATGGGCTGGAACATAACAGTTATTATAATCATTATAATCAGCAGTGCGATCAATATCTACCTGATGATCATGTGAGAAGTCTTTATACATTATTAACGGCTGTGGAGGGTCATTCGAAACCGAGTTAATGTGAAGAGGCGAGTCAGATCTGATTGAGTTAAAGCCTTGACCTTGTCTTCAATTGTATCTAACTTATTGTACAGATCTTTGTACTCTGGGGTAGGGGCCGCCCTTTCTGCCAACTCAACAGCTCGCCTTAGTTCTGGTATAGACGTTGGATCCTTTTCAATGACCGAACATCTTATATTGGGCTTGAAGCCATTAAGTGCGATAGCTAATGTGATTTCATTGGGAATGTTATTAATAGATGCAAGGTAATGTAGTCTGCTGAGAATATCAGATACAGATTCATCGGGTTTTTGCCTACAATTTACAATTGAGAGATCAATGAACGTGGATTTTTTCCCGAATCTATTTATAAATTCGTCCTTGAGAGAAGAAAAATCGTCTTTAATGCTATCGTCCAACCCATCATACCACATGCGAGTATGCTTTGTTAAATAAAATGGAAATGAACTGCATTTCTTATCATCCGAGTTTGCATATTGGGTGAATTGCTTTAACCAA
Organism: Arcuatula senhousia; assembly: GCA_963971305.1. Taxonomy (NCBI): domain Eukaryota; kingdom Metazoa; phylum Mollusca; class Bivalvia; order Mytilida; family Mytilidae; genus Arcuatula; species Arcuatula senhousia. The sequence goes on from CAXARO010000806.1 coordinate 39,926, forward strand.
CTTAACGTTTCTGGGCCAGACTTACAACCGTGCTTACAACCATCATATTTTTCTAGTTCCATTGATAAAGGCATGCTAAATTGATTAGTAGTGTGATTAAGAATAGTGTTACAAGAATTATCACGCTGGTGTTTTGGGGTTTTTGTAGGTAATTCTAAATCTGGTGATGATAGTTCCTGGATTGGTTCATTTGATGTGTCAATAGGTGTTGGTGATCGGCTAGGAACGATCTCGGGATCTGCTTTTCTTGTATTGATAGCGCTTCTTAGGGCACCTTGTCTTATCCCACACGGATCTGGGTGGCGAAATGGGCTCAGTGTGTAGTTGTAAATGTGGTGCTGATGGGGTAACTGGAATCGGGTCAGGCGTTTTTGGCTCGTCAGCGGTCGCGTCTTCCCTGTCCAATGTCGGGTATAATGAGTTTTTGATGGTGAGGTCGTCCGATACAACTTTGGTGGGTAGATCTTGTTGAATAACGCTATCTTGTTCAACCCAAAGGTTATTTTTCTTTTCTAATGGAGGTGTTAGCGGCGTTGAAGTTGCTCCCCGTCTGAGTTGAATCGAAATTAGAGAAATGTGGCCGAGAAAGTGTGCCTTTCTTTCTGAGAGCACTGGGCAGGAATTAATCAATACCAATTGGTGAAAATGACGTTGACCAGTCGAATTCGTGGTTCTGTTGCTGTGATGGTTTTTCAGGTGAAGAGTTCGTAAGTTTAGATCTTAGTCTGGTATTATAATGATGCGGGAATTTCAGTTCTTGATTGATCCGGAGTTTTTTCATTGTATGAACATCTTAACTGTTACGATGGGATGATGTATTGAGGTAAGTTAATGTCACTGACCTTGATTGGCTCCCAGCCATCACACGAATTAAATCCACCACTTGTTGGGAAGGCTGTTATGTGGCCTCTGGGTATTTGTATGGGGAACTTTTTCTTGGTAAGGTGACCAGTCTCTTTTTGTGGTTGGCTGAGAGCCAACTGGTCCTTTTTTTAAATGTAAAGAAAATATATCAAAAATGAATAAAGTTGAATTCCGGATTTTATTATATTAATTTTGTATTGAAGATGTAACATTAAAAACAATAGTAGAATTTAACAATAATTGAAATAGATTTGTTGACAATAGATCGATCAATATTTTAATTGTCTTTGATTCCAGAAATGATTATTGTCTCTTCCTGCAGTCGTCCGATAATAAATAAGTAATTCTCGTACAATACATAGCACTTTTAAACATTGATAAAATTAGACTTTCAATATTCAAATAAATATTCTATTTCACAATTGCCATTTTTACTTTTAAATGTGAAATTAATTATTCAAAAATATTTTCAATTTATTAATCGTGCTGAACGCTCGCTAAATGAATATAAAAAAATTAGTTTGTCAAAAATAAAATAATTATTTACTTAGATAAATAATGGTACGTACCTCTTTTAAAAATGTAAAGAAAATAAATCAAAAATGAATAAAGTTGAATTCCGGATGCGGAGCAGCGCCCAGAGTCTGACTATGTCGCATTTCAACGCATCCTGGAATTCGACATGTGCATCCCTTGTCATGACCAAATCTGGAAGTCACACTTGTGAGAATATGAATTAAAAATATTATCCAATCCAAAGATTCAGAGCTTGTGTCGAAGTAAACTGGACAAAGGGAGCACGTTATCCTATTATCATTTTTTAACGTAAACACCTCAATTTAAATCGTATTCCAAACATTAAACTAGTACCCAAATAATTTTTGCCCAACAGTTTTCATGAGTCCAAATTTGATTGTTAAAAACTAAACTTACTCTTTCCCCTAACTATGCCTCAATTATTTTTATTATTAAGTTGCGGGCAATATCCGTAAACTATCGACCTATGGGGTTGAGAAGGTTATTATTGAACTACTGAATATTGATTAAAATGTTACGTGACGTTATGTTGTGTGTGAGTGTGCAAATATTATTTTTGGTCGTCTTGCTCTTCGTACAGCTATGACGTTATAATGAATATTTTGGCACAAAACCCTACGTCTTATTTTTTTTATATACTAAGAAGATCAGCTTAACTATGATACGTATAATCAATTTTGTAAACGAAATCTTGTCTTCATAACAATTTAAAATAAAAGTTTATTTATAAAACAATTTTAAATTTAGTTAAGGGAATGAGGTAAGCATCATCTCAACACTTGTTCCCACAATAACTTTAGTTTTGGTTTACCAAAATGCTGAAAAAATTTTCAATTATGTTTCATACCATAAAAGGATGAATGGGATTGATTTTTGGGTTCCCCCTTTATTCGTTTTGAAATTAGGGGCCCAAAAGGGGCAAAAAATGCAACTTTTTTATTTCTGGTCCAATTTTCTCTCTTTATTTTTGCATGTTATAAGTTTTGTCAAGTAGTCAATACAAAATGGAGGACTAATTATTTTTGATTTATTTATTAAATTTTTTTTATATTAATTATTTTTTTAGCTCACCTGACCCGAAGGGTCAGCTATTGTTATCACTTGGCGTCCGTCGTCCGTATACTTTTTAAAACGTTAACTCCTCTGACACCATAAGTCCAATTAAAACCAAACTTGGTATGGCTGTTCATTTGGTGCTTAGAACTGATGTGGGGATTTTTTATTCGTCGTAAAACATGGCTGCCGTGGCTAAAAAAAGAACATAGGGGTAAAATGCAGTTTTTTGCAAATAACTCAAAAACGGCTACAGATATCAAAATTCTGGAACATGGTAAAAGTGATCCGCACCTCAAGACCTACCTACCCTGAAATTTTGAAGAAAATCTAACAACCCATATAGGAGTTATTGCCCCTTTTCTGGATTTTTTTTGCAAATTTTGCACCTGTTTAGCTCGATATCTTGAAAACTATACAAAATATAAGAGAAATTTAAATTGCATGTTGTTAAGCATATCAAGATCTACAAAATATGTAATATAGTCAACGTTGTAGGACCTTTCCTTTTAGGAGTTATTGCCCTTAGAACGTCAAAATTAAGCATTTTAACTGTTACAGCATTCCCTCATTACATTGAAAACGTTAGCTCCTCTGACACTTTAAGTCCAATTGGAACCAAACTTGGTATAGTTGTTTATTAGCATTAGGTGTATAGAACTGATGAATCACTGATGTGGGGATTTTTGATTGTCGTAAAACATGGCCGCTATGGCTAAAAATAGAACAAAGGGGTAAAAAATGGTGACAGATTTTAAAATTTTGAATGGAAACAAAAGTAATCAGCACCTCCAAATCTACCTACCCTGAAATATTGAAGAAAATCCAACAACCCATGTAGGAGTTATTGCCCTTTTTGTGGATTTTTTGCAAATTTTGCACCTGTGTAGCTCAATATCTTGTAAACGATACAAAATATAAGAGAAATTTAAATTGCATTTTGTTAAGCACATCAAGATCTACAAAATATGTAATATGGTCAACGTTGTAGGACCTTTCCTTTTAGGAGTTATTGCCCTCAGAACGTCAAAATTAAGCATTTTAACAGCATTTCCTCATTATATTGAAAACTTTAACTCCTCCTCTGACACTTTAAGTCCAATTGAAACCAAACTTAGTATAGTTGTTTATTAGCATAAGGTGTATAGAACTGATGTGGGGATTTTTGATTGGTCGTAAAACATGGCCGCTGTGGCTAAAAATAGAACATAGGGGGTAAAAGGCAGTTTTTTGCAAATAACTCAAAAACGGTGACAGATTTTAAAATTTTAAGATCCACCATACAGTCAGATGACCCCCTTATTAAACTTATGACCCTTTCAATGTCAAATATATTTTGGCTAATAACGTTTAATTCAGGCACATATGTCAGGTGAGCGATTCAGGCTCCTTGGAGCCTCTTGTTTACCTTACAAAATTAGGGGCCAAAAAGGGCAAAGTAGAAACTTTTTTTTATTTATTGTCCGATCTCAATTTGCTAACTAATTCTTATCAAGAAGTGAATTTACAAAATTGAGGACTAATTTTGTGACTCTCTACTCGTTCTAATTGGTAGAAGAAGCAAAGGTGTACCAAAGGGGTAATCAGTATCATAAAACCGTAAAGACAAAGACAAAACCGGCAGACAAAAACTCCTCACAACAAAACAAACCACATAACAACATAAAACACACACACACATAACAACAAAACCGCATTCAGCAACGTGAACTCAAGTCGAAACGAGAGTGAACTCAGGTGCTCCGGAAGAGACAGCAGTTCCTGCTTGCTATAGCACACCCGTCACGTTGCCAAAGATCGATTAAGTGTCGGTCAAATCCGGAAAGGATGACATTACAAAACTCTATGTCAAACCAACATCTGTGCTCATCTGAGAGATGGAAATCCCGTATTTGTAAACAAGCACATGATGTCGTCCGTAAAATTTCTTGAGTGATGACAACAACCTGGGAGCAACGTACCCCTGTGTTAACAATTTGCTTGTCAGCCGTGTAGTTCTATCAAGGAAGTCGTTGTACTCCCCACATGCTCTGGAATAACGAATCAATTGTGATATGTAAACTCCATATGCTGGAGCGGACGGAATGTTGCTACACAGAAAGGGAAAGTTAACTATTGGAAAGTTGAAGTCATCACGTTTGTCATAAAGCCTTGTACAAAGCCTTCCTTGTGTGTCAATTTCGAGAAATAGATCCAAATATGAAGCAGACCTCCTAGAATCTGTAGTGTCCTTTATCTCAAGTTCCTTCGGATATATTAGATGTAAATAGTCACCAAATCGAGGATTGTTTAGTGAAAGGACATCATCAATATAACGAAATGTGAGATTGAAGGTTAAAGCAAGTTTGCGGTCCTTTTTGTCTAGAAGTGATTGTAAGAAGTCTGCTTCATATGAATGAAGAAACAAATCGGCAATCATTGGTGCACAATTTGTGCCAATTGGGATACCTATTGTTTGCTGAAAAACACGTCCACCAACTTGTACAAATATGTTGTCGATTACAAAGTTGAACATTTCTATTATTTGATCTTCTGTTAATTTGTTTTTCTTGCTAGACTCTTGGATGACAAAGTAAGTCTTTTTATAACCGACTACAAAATACTTGTACCTGCGTTTTCCGTTCTTTTTGATAAAGCTACGTTTAATCAGCTGTGCCAAACGAGATTTCAATTGTGAATGTGGAATTGAAGTATATAATGTAGAGAAATCAAACGTTTTGATGCTATTACATGATGAAAATGACTTAGAATGGATATTTTCCATCAGTTCTTTAGAATTTTTGAGAATCCACATTTGATTGACACCATTTCTAGAGTAGCAACAATCGAAATACTTTTGAAGGCTTTATTTTATTGTAGTCAATATTGATCTGAACAAAACTGAAAGAGGCTTAGTTGTACATTTGGATGACCCAGCAATAAATCGTTGCTTCTATGGAGTTTTATGTAACTTTAGAATCCAATACAAGGATGGAACGTCATCGTTCTTTTTGTCAACAGAAATGCCAAAGGAAGAAATGACAGAATTATGATTGTTGATTATTGATGGTGTTAGGGACAAAAAGGGGGCAATGTGAAGTTAGTTACTTTTTCGTTATTCATTTTATATTCATTTGATATTCATTTAACATTCATTTGATATTCATTTAACATTCGTTTAACATTCTTTTAACATTCGTTTAACATTCTTTTAATATTCGTTTAACATTCATATAAAATTCACTTGCCATTGGTCGCCAATCAAGGTGGCTCTTTTACGTCAATATTGGTGTTTGTTATTGTTATAAAAAAATGGAAATGAAAAATATCATATGTTTATTAAGCTGAATGCCATTCAATTACCTCTATTATTAAAATGCGAACGATACGATGTTTAAATGAAATTATGACACAAAACTCAGTGTATTGATGAGATTTTTATTCCTAAAATTGTTGACAACGTATAGCTACATTTGTTATACAGTTTAAGGTGTAATCTTTATTCTACGGAAGCGTATTAGTGCCAAAAAATATTTATTTATTTTTTATTTTCTACACTTTAATCTGTAAATTTTACACTTTATTCTGTAAAATTTACACTTTAATCTGTAAAATTTACACTTTAATCTGTAAAATTTACACGTTAATCTGTAAAATTTATACATTATTCTGTAAAATTTACACTTTATTCTGTAAAATTTACACTTTAATCTGTAAAATTTACACTTTAAACTGTAAATTGTACACTTTATTGTGTAAAATTTACACTTTAATCTGTAAATTTTACACTTTAATCTGTAAAAATTACACTTAATTCTGTAAAATTTACACATCATTCTGTAAAAATTATACTTTATTCTGTAAAATTTACACTTTAATATCTAAATTTTACACTTGATTCTGTAAAATTTACACTTTAATATCTAAATTCTATACTTTATTATGTAAAATTTACACTTTGCTCTTAAATTTCAGAATTTAATACCCTTGCACACTAGCTAAATTGGTGAAGGATTCGTTGTTTGAGACCCGTGTGGGCTCAAGCTTGTCGTTAAAAGCACTCTAAAGAGCGCTAAGAAAACGGACACAGGTTTTGTCGATATGCCCACTAAAAGCGACTAAAATATGTGCCCAAGGTGGTTGAATAGGGCAGCCATAGCATAGTGAATACCATCGCCTGGCTACAATGCGGATAACGCGACCGCAAATCATATAATCATGTTGGACAAAATATCACTCGCATGTTAAAGAACCCTGCTCCAGGTCTCGATAAGAGTAGTATCAGTGGGATCCCCATGCAAGAGACTTTTTGTCAGATCCTACTCATACATTCTGTTTAAAGCGATTGGCCTTTTATCCCAATTTTATCATCTCTTTCAGATTCCTTAGATCCTAAGATCGTAATGGAAGAGGGAGGTTTGGCGCCATAACCTGGTTCAACCCACCATTTCTTTTGAAATGCCTGTACCAAGTCAGGACCATTGCGATCTTCAATTTCCCTGGTATGTCTTTGCCTTGTTTTGTCTTTCCTTCTTGGATATATGAGATTGGTCATCCCAGTTCGGTTATTTTGTTGTTACCGTTATTCATCTCCCCGATATACATGATATAGCCGAAACCATGCTGTTTGCAAGTAAAAATATATGAAGTTAAGCCTTGTCAAACTTAAACTGATTTATGGTGCAAGAAATATTAGTAATTTAAACTTTTGCAACAACGGTCATCAACATGCAGTGGGCATAATTTTTTAAGAAAGACCTTCTGTCACATATATTTGCCCCGGCCCACGACGACATGTCGGGGGTGGGGTATTAAGTTTCACTCATCGCCGTAAGTTTGTACGAAAATTTATGTCAAACTTTTTCCAAAAACCATACATGTAAATGAATAGAAATTTCACAGGGTGGTTATTAAGAGCTATATCCGATACTTTTGAGAGGTTACTTGGTATGATTAGGGTTGATGGTTCAGTAGAATCATATGTATGTCCTAGGTAACTTTTAGGCCTGTTGGACTTTGTTTGGGGTCTTACGCGGGGACATCTGTGTTCGATGTACACATTCTTTCTTAAATCCCCTTTTTATGACATGAAATGGTAGGGAACACAAATTAACTCGAAACTGCAATAAACCATCTACTCTTTACAGGTAGCTCACCTTTGACAAAGATTGACAATAAATGTCTCGCTTGCTGGCACTATCAAAACTTTTAGTATTTTGATGTTAGCAATGCAATCACTCAGAATATTTGTAAAAACTGTTAAGTCAAAAATGGCCAGATTTTATTAAACAGGAAGTAGGCGTGCAACTGACCTGAAATCGAATGACACGATATGGTACATCATGCTAATGCTGCATACAATATATGACTTTGATATAAGTTGCTAAGAGAACTTATGAGAATTTTCTACGACCAACCTCCCGCTGCATGACAATCATGCTATACCTGGATTTTCACTTTCTAAAATTCTGACGAAAGTTCTCAAGCTTTCAACATTTCTATAGGCTAGAGGTACAGCTGAAAACAAACAGAATCGCTCAAAGGGATCAAGAACCGGGATGAAAGGCCAAATGGTGATGATTTATGATACTGATACATATGTGCATTCACTGAATAGAACATATAGTTTATAGAATGTTGAGATGCTCGTAAAAGTTGAACATTCTCCTAAATACATCTTTCTTTATATTGAACGAACTTAATACAAAACGGTCCAGACGTGGTTAGACCTTCGATACTATGGACTGTCACGGGGAAACCAATAAAAAACTACATCTATAGCCAATTTTGTTTTTAAGTTCCAGTGCATACGACAAAACCCAAATAATATGGAAAAACAATAATCTATCTAGACATATACATGTACAGTTATTATTTAATGCGTATGGGCTCAGTTACAATCAGGAAGAGTTATAGAAACAAGAGGCTCCAAGGGCCATAATCGCTCAACAGAATTACATCAGGTCATAAACATGTACATTATTTGTTATTTGCTACATTGAGAATTTTTGTAGAGCTCAAACAGCTGCGCATTTAGGCAGGCAAAAGGGTTACCTTTCTTATATGCAACACAATCTCTACAGAAATAAATGACTGACTGTTAATTTATAGTGGTTTATAGTTAAAAGACAGACAACTATTGCTTTAGGTTTAAGGGGCATAACTCCTCTAAGGGATTGTCTGACAGTTGACAAATAAACATAAACAATTTGGTAGAACTCATTTAGCCGATCATTTAGACCAGTAAAGGCTCTTACATAACGTTGAAATAACCATCAGCATGAATTAACTATGCCGAACGAGAGACAAAATAAAAACTAAGACCATTATGCGTCATATATACATGTATATAAATCCCTAGTGGTTAAATGATCTGAAATGTATAACTTTGAGAGCTTGTTTTGTACTTGTTGTCTTTATGTTAGGTGTTCTATTTTGAAAAGGGGGTCTTTTTGACATTTTATAATTGGTTTTAAAATTGCAAAAAGGCAAGCAGCGACCACTGGTTACATTGAAAGCAGCATGGTGTCTGTTTTCCATTGTGGATTTTTAAATTACTGTTGATATTACGGAAGCTTATTAGTGCCAAAAAATATTTATTTATTTTTTTATTTTTTACACTTTAATCTGTAAATTTTACACATTAATCTGTAAATTATACCCTTTTTTCTGTAAATTTTACACTTAAATCTGTAAATTATACACTTTTTTCTGTAAATTTTACACTTTAATCTGTAAATTTTACACTTTTATCTGTAAAATTTACACTTTAATCAGTAAATTTTACACTTAAATCTGTAAATTATACACTTTATTTTGTAAAATTTACACATAAATCTGTATAACGTCATTACATTTATATGAAAAAAAAAACCTTTATGGTATTATTCATTTCCCACCACTGTCATGACTGTTATTGGTATAATAAGATGTGGGAAAATGTGCGACACATAACCTGCATATATCAACAGTAATTTAAAAATCCACAATGGAAAACAGACAGCATGCTGCTTTCAATGTGACCAGTGGTCGCTCCTTGCCTTTTTGCAACTTCCAAGATTTAAATATAAAACCAATTCTAAAATGTCAAAAAGACACCCTTTTCAACATAAAGACAACAAGTACAAACATAAGCTCCTAAAGTTATACATTCAAGATCATTTAACCACTAGGGATTTATATACATGTCTTAGTTTTGATTTTGTCTCCCATTCGGCATACTTAATTCACGCTCAAGGTTTGTCATTTCAACGTTATGTAAGAGCCTTTACTGGCCTTAATAATCGGCTAAATGAGTTCAACGAAATTGTTAATGTTTATTTGTCAGATATCAGATAACCCCTTAAAGGAGTTATGCCCCTCAAACCCAAAGCAATAGTTGTCTGTCTTTTTAACTATAAACCACCAGTAAGTCATTTATTTCTGTAGAGATTGTGAAGCATATAAGAAAGGTAAACTTTTTGCCTGCTTAAATGCGTAGCTGTTTGTCAATTAACTCTACAAAAATTCTCAATGTAGCAGATAACATTTATACGCTCCCGAAGGGAGCGATAACGGTAGAAATGTCAATATTCAAGTTGTACTATGGGCTCAATTTTCCTTCAACGTCCGGTAAACCACGCGCGATTTCCCGGACTTTCTGTGTCTTTATAACGCTTTTTTCTTTGAAATTTCCTGGCGTCATCAAGCGCATATGTGACCCACGAGAAAAGATAGTTTGTTTTTATTTTCGAATATATTTTTTTTAGAATAGACATCGCATTATAAACATTTCAACAATTATTTATGCTTATAAAATAATTTTAGATACGTTTTAACTTCGGGAGCGTCACGGGTTAAAAACCTGCCTCATATTAATGTACGTATATATGACCATATAATTCTGTTGAGCGATTTATGGCCCTTGGAACCTCTTGTTTCCATAACTCTCCCTGGTTGTACCTGATTCCATACGCATTAAATAATAACTATATGTACATGTACATGTACAGATGTATATGTCTAGAGAGATTATTGTTTTTCCATATTATTTGGAATTTGTCGTATGCACTGAAACTTGAAAACTAAAATGGCTATAGATGTAGTTTTTTATTGGTCCATAGTATCGAAGGTCCGTTAATCCGAATGTCCGCTAGTCTTAAAGTTCGTTAGTCCGAAGTTCCGCTGGTCCGAAGGTCCGGTAGTCTGAATCATTGCAAATCAACGGGAGGTATATGGAATCAACTGGTTTCCATCATGTTTTTTTTTTAACCTTGGCTTTCCAGAAAATGGTCAGATAATAACAGACGTTATGCGTAAATGATGGCTAACTTACCGTAAATGAAATTTTATTAAATCTAGTATATCTTATTTTAAAAAAATATTGCCTCCCCTGCCCCTTTGTTCATATTATAGTTTGAACAGCCCTTAAGGTATTACTTGTTCCTTCATTTTGTTTGTCCGTCGTTTTAATTTTTTAAAATTTTTGTTTGCATTTTGTACTGCATGCAGATATAGTGCAAATTGTCAGTAATATTCTTTTTATTATGCAAAATGTGATAATCCTTTAAAATCTAAAGGCAAATGTAACTGCAAATCACTGAGGATTCTGTCCTTTACCTTCAATGTGATACTATAGACTAAGCTTTTGAAACCTATCTGAAAATGAGGGCAAATATCTACAAAATAAATAAGATATCTAGTAAAATATGTAAATTATCTTTTAAATACATTGAATAAATATAAAAAACGGCTTGGGTTCGGACTGGACAGTGGGCATGAGAATATGGATGTGGATTGGCGGGAAGTTTGGATCATGCAAAGAAGAGATAAACAAGGATCGAATGTAGGGAAACAGGGGTAGAGGGGCGAGTGCTAGAGATATAATTACAAGAAAAGCGAGGGCAAATAATATATAACAAAAATTGGGAAGTATCGGAAGACAGACGGCGGTAAGCTGTGATTAGAAGGGCGAAGAACGGGGGATGAAATCATGTTTCTTTGTCCAGGACTTCTTATTAACCATGTCTGGACCGTTTCGTATTAAGTTCATTCAATATAAAGAAAGATGTATTTAGGAGAATGTTCAACTTTTACGAGCATCTCAACATTCTAGAAACTATAAGTTCTATCCGGTGAATGCACATGTGTATCAGTATCATAAATCATCACCATGTGGCTTTACATCCCGGTTCTTGAACCTTTTGGGCGATTGTGTTTGTTTTCAGCTGTACCTCTAGCCTAGAAATGTTGAAAGCTTGAGAACTTTCGTCAGAATTTTAGAAAAGTGAAAATCCAAATATAGCATGATTGTCATGCAGCGGGAGGTTGATCGGAGAAAATTATCATAAGTTCTCTTAGTAACTCATATCAACGTCATATTTTGTCATATTTTGTATGCAGCATTTACATGAGGTACCATTTCATGGCATTCGATTTCAGGTCAGTTGCACGCCTGCTTCCTGTTGGCCTTTTTATACTTAACAGTTTTTACAAAATATTCTGAGTGATTGCTAACATCAAAATACTAAAAGTTTTGATAGTGCCAGCAAGCGAGACCTTTATCATGTTTATTTGTCAATCTTTGTCAAAGGTGAGCTACCTGTAAAGGGTGCACGGTTTATTGCAGTTTAGAGTTAATTTGTGTTCCCTACCTTTTCATGTCATAAAAAGGGATTTAAGAAAGAATGTGTCCATCGAACACAGATGTCCCTGCTTAAGACCCCAAACAAAGTCCAACAAGCCTATAAGTTACCTAGGACATACAGATGATTCTATTGAACCATCAACCCTCATCATACTAAGTAACCTTTCAAAAGTATCGGATATAGCTCCTAATAACCACCCTGTGAAATTTCTATTAATTTACATGAATGGTTTTTGGAAAAAGTTTGACAGATATTTTCATACAACCTTACGGCGATGAGTGAAACTAAATACTAACCACCCACCCCCGACATGCCGTCGTGGACCTGGGAATATATATGTGACAGAAGGTCTTTTTAAAAAAAAATTATGCCCACTGCATGATGATGACCGTCGTTGCAAAAGGTTAAATTACTAATATATCTTGCAACATAAATCAGTTTAAGTTTGACAAGGCTCAACTTCATATATTTTTACCTCCAACAGCATGGTTTCGGCTATATAGAGGAGATGAATAACGGTAATAACAAAATAACCGAACTGGGATGATCCATCTCGTATATCCAAGAAGGAAAGACAAAACAAGGCAATGACATACCAGGGAAATTGAAGATCGCAATGGTCCTGACTTGGTACAGGCATTTCAAAAGAAATGGTGGGTTGAACCATGTTTATGGCGCCAAACCTCCCTCTTTCATTGCGATATAAGGATCTAAGGAATCTGAAAGAGATGATCAAATTGGAATACAAGGCCAATCGCTTTAAACAAAATGTATGAGTAGGATCTGACAATTTGTCTCTTGCATGGGGATCCCACGGATACTACTCTTATTTATCGAGACCTGGAGCAGGGTTCTTTAACATGCGAGTGATATTTCATCCAACATGATTATATGATTTGCGGTCTGGTTATCCGCATTATAGCCAGGCGATGGTATTCACTATGCTAAGGCTGTCCCATTCAACCACCTTGGGCACATAAATTAGTCGCTTTTAATGGGCATATCGACAAAATCTGTGTCCGGTTTCTTAGCGATCTTTAGAGTGTTTTTAATAACGACAAGCTTGAGCCCGCACGGGTCTCAAACAACGAATCCTTAACCAATGCAGCTAGTGTACAAAAGGGTATTAAATTCTGAAATTTGATTATTAAGATCAAAGTGTAAATTTTACAAAATAAAGTATAAAATTTAGAGATTAAAGTGTAAATTTTACAGAATAAAGTATAAATTTTACAGAATAATGTGTAAATTTTACAGAATTAAGTGTAAATTTTACAGAATTAAGTGTAAAATTTACAGAAAAATGTGAAAATTTTACAGATTAAAGTGTAAAATTTACAGATAAAAGTGTAAATTTTACACAATAAAGTGTACAATTTACAGGTTAAAGTGTAAATTTTACAGATTAAAGCGTAAATTTTACAGAATAAAGTATAAATTTTACAGAATAAAGTGTAAATTTTACAGAATAATGTATAAATTTTACAGATTAAAGTGTAAATTTTACAGAATAAAGTGTAAAATTTACAGATTTAAGTGTAAAATTTACAGATTAAAGTGTAGAAAATAAAAAATAAATAAATATTTTTTGGCACTAATACGCTTCCGTATGATATATATGGAGGTTATGTCGCGCACATTTTCCCACATCTTATTATACCAATAACAGTGGTGGGAAATGAATAATACCATAAAGGGTTTTTTTTCATATAATGACGTTATACAGATTTATGTGTAAATTTTACAAAATAAAGTGTATAATTTACAGATTAAAGTGTAAAATTTTCTGATTAAACTGTAAAATTTACAGATTAAAGTGTAAATTTTACAGATTAAAGTGTAAATTTTACAGATAAAAGTGTAAATTTTACAGAATAATGTATAAATTTTACAGAATAAAGTGTATAATTTACAGATTAAAGTGTAAAATTTACAGATTAAAGTGTAAAAAATAAAAAATAAATAAATATTTTTTGGCACTAATAAGCTTCCGTATTATTCAAATATATAAGACATGCAAAACATTACAAAAATGACGATGCCCAACGTTACAAAAATCACGGTCCCATAACGGGTATTAATGGAACAATCAAATAGTTTACCCTTTTCTGGTTTCGTATCTCTATCAAAGGATGGGTTGCGATAAAGCCTTATTTTGGCCCATCTAGAGGCGAACAAAAAAAAAGTATTTAAACGCCAAGTACTTTATCATTTTGTAGCCAAATAATTGTATTGTTACAAAAGAATATGCATAAATACTTTTGCATACGCACAAGTTGAAAAATCGAAAATCGTGGTCAAAATTGACCAATTTTCAATGAAAATTTAATAGTGATTGGAAGAAAATTTCAAGGTAGACCTTCAACTGCTATCCTTAGAGACAGTGTTTACCAGTTCTATTAAAGGTTCATCATATAAATACATTACTTTGAACAAAAATTTTGAATTTAGATACTCATTAATCTTAAGAAAAACAAAAAACCACGCAGATGTTTTGCATATTTAAAAACTACTTACTACGAGGTTAAAACTATAATCTTTTTTTAAATTTTCATAATGTCTTGCAGCTTGAAACTTTCACAAAAAAAATGTTTTAGTATTACAAGTTTTTAAATAAAATATGGAACTGGTTCCACAAAAAAACTTCACGCATCCTGTTCAAACTCCTACTTCCACCTCCCCGTGGTGAACAGGGGGCAACAGATACGAACAATCTGGCGAACGGAAGGGGTACATGTGCTTTCCAAATTATTGTAAGAAGTTTATGTTTTTTTTTCTTCTACGGGCAAAGCTTACAATACTACTGAGAGACAAAAATGCAGTCACAAGGTATTTTTCATAACAATGATCGCTGGTCAATTTTTGAGAATCCTCCGCATTTTACCATTGAAAAAGGGATACTTTTGTTGCCCAGCAACCCCCTAATTTCTTTTCATAATAAGATTTATTGGGTCATTAAAGAAATACTTACTTTATACCTCCCTATCCTTTTTTACTCAAATTATAATGTCTAGCATAGTTATTTGAATTCATAGTTTATTTTGTTCTTCACTTTGTTTAGTCATTCTAGTATAAAAATCCTTATAGCTTTGTTATGTCATACAACTTAAATTAATAGATATTCGTGCATTTTTTTCTAAATAAAACGCAAAATGAAAAAATCGTTTAGGCTAGAAAAATTCCTAGATTCTCATCAAATTTCTTTGGAAAATGGGGCGGGCCGGTGAACAAATTTTTTTTTTATATATACTCGTCAAAAAAAGTTACGCATAGTTAGAAAATTCCCCGTACGTTTAATGCAAATCGAAACAATTTCCAAACATTATTGCCGAGCTGTTCTGCAACCGATTTTCACGAAATAAAATCCAATAAAAAGAAAACAATATAAAGATTGTTTGTTTAATTTTGAGTAAAATCGTATCATCGCTGCTTTTTAAGATATTGCAAGTAGAACTCAAGTGTACATTTAACGATTCAATTTCCCGTTTACATCAATGCAAAATGTTTCGTGAAAAACATTAGTCGTGTTCTACTCACAATCTCTTAAAAACCATTGAAGTTAGGATTTTGGTCAAAATTAATCCAACAATATTTATTTTGTTTTCTTTCTACTGGATTTTATTTCGTGAAAATCGGTTGCAGAACAGCTCGGCAATAATGTTTTGAAATTGTTTCGATTTGCATTAAACCTACGGGGAATTTTCTATCTATGCGTAACTTTTTTTGAAGAGTATATATCAAAATATTCTTCCATTTTAGAAGAACTTGACCAAAAAATGAACATATTTTGCCAAAAAATCAAAATAATTTTTTTTCGAGGCGGCCGACATAAGCGGACAGGAAGGGATGAGAGAGAATCTAGGTTTATTTTTATATTAGCCTTATACATGTAGATAAGTGTCACTAGTGTAATTTGTGATTTGAATCAACAAATTATGACATACCTGAACGTGCCTTTGACACGTACAATCAGTTATGACATATGACACTTCTGAACCAATAGTACTACATGCAACTTCAAGTCTTTTTGAATAAGCTACAGAAATGACGTGAAGACAAATTATCCCCATAGATGTAAACGTATGCATGGATGTAGAAAAAGAAACATCTACGACATAGGTTAATTCGATATAAGGGTGTACACATGTAGATAAGCTACAGAAATGACGTAAAAAAAAATTAAGTACCCCCCTCCCCCCGGGGGGGTTGACAGACCAATGGACTGTCGGACAATTGATTGTCCGACTACCGGGATGTCTTCTCGAACTAAAAAAAATCAGTTGGGTTCAAATTTCAGTTAGAACTATAACGTACAGAAGAAAACAAGCATGACAACCCATCGTAAACAGCCCAAAATAGTCTATGTAAATGGAACATATTATCTAAAAAATCTAATTGATTATTTCGAGAACAAATCTAAAATTTGTTTGAGCTTTTAATCGAAATAAATTAAAAGTAAGAGATAAACTCTATAAATCGATAATCTTTGAAATTTCAGATTTAAAAAATGCACAAAAAATCTTTCAAAGAAAAAAAAATTAAAGGATTTCGTTAAACAGGAAGTAGGTGAGTGACACACCTGAAATTGAATCCCCTGATGCTGTTTACCAAATGTCAAGTGGCTGTGATATGCAGTTGCTTAGAAGACATTTTGGTACACTCTAAAAATTAACAAATTTACCATTTTCCTTCGTTGTTATAATATACTTGTTAGAGATTTGAAGCATGGAACTCTTTCCCACAAAGGTATTCTTATCCGCTAACTTTTTTACATGATTCGGTCGATTTATAGGTAAGTTTTTAAAACTGCTTCATGTAGATTTAGATTTGCTCAGAGAGTTTGGAAATTATGTATATCAAAATCTTCGATTAAGAAGAACATCAAATATTGTAGCATAACTTTTTGTCACTTGCTTATAGCCAGATCTGAATTATATGTTCAATAATATTCTCATATATTCACGGTCGTTATACTTGTCCTGCGACAACATGTTTTCTACCGATGTTTCTGCTCGTTTTCTACCGATGTCCTAGATTTCTACCGATGTGATGATAATAAAAACAAACTTTGCAGACGATTTTTTTCCAAACAATGATACCCGGCAATTATGGCACTTATAAACAAGTTAGTTTAATTTACATTATTTTTTTTTAAGTTTTGAACATAAAAAAACAGTAAGGTATTGTTTATTTTGTCCAGCAAGAGACAATTTTCCTTTTTTCAGATAATCATGAATATCTGTTCTAAATTACCATTCACTGGGCTGAAAATTATTCTCCATGTTCTAAATTATCGTACCTTTCTAAAGACATTTCCCTTTTTATTACAAATGGTATAATTTTGATTTTTCGATCATTTTTCAAAACTTTATGGTCCTGGTTTTCTAAAGATGTGTCCTGGTTTTCTACCGATGGTCCTGGTATTCTACCGATGTGATATATTAAATGACATATCATCATGTTCATTACAAATTGTAAAACTGTATATTTTATTGCACATAATATTGATAATAATAAGAATATGGCGGTTCATGAGCAATTGCGCGCGGCAAATGCTTAAAATAGGTCATTAAAATCTTAAACAAACTCGAAAACATTAAGGGCTCGTTTCGTTAATAAAATTATCATACAGCATAAACACAATTTCTTATGTGACATGAACAATGGTCATATGAAAGAAAGACAGTTCATTCTGTTTGCTTATGGCTGCCATTCCTTTATAAACAGCAATTAGTTTAAATATAAATATACTTTATTGCTTACAAACCCCAAAGGTCTATAAACACGAACAAACAAAACAATGAACATAAAATTATAGACACATAGTACAAAACAGCCAAAGAATGAAACAGTAGCATTTACAAATATGTGTGTACATGTATTTGACAATTGTCGCAACTCAAATGATTGCTTTACAAAAGGGCAAAACATCCACATATTTGGATTAAGTACACATATTTATTTTTTCAATAATGTCAGGCTGGTTAAAATTTGAATATCTTGATTGTATAAAGTCAATAAATGTTTTCTTATATTATTATTAATTTTACAATAAAAAAGAAATGAGCTTCATCATCAATAATTTTACAGGATTTACACAGTCCTTGATCTCTTGGGATTTTTTATATCTACCAAGTTTAATCTCCAGGTTATGATCACCAATCATAGTTTAGTACGTATTTTTTTACTATTAAAATTTTTGAAGATTTAAATAGTCTGAAATATTAACATCAGACTTAAAGTATAATTTTGAAGAATAATCAAAGCCGGATATTTTATTTATTATAAGTTCATAATATTTTTCTTTAATAGTCTTTTTGTTTTCTCTTTTTAAGCTTGATTTAATTTCATTAAAAGATTTATTAACATTCTCAAAATTTTCATAATTTATTTCAAATTTCTTTGTTACAGATATAGCAAAACTATGCCAATTATACACACCCTCTATGTGGAGATTTTTATTTGAAATGAATGCCTCTTTTACAAGAGGGTTTATATCTAAAGAGTTTATTCTAGCAAAATACATGTAGCAAATTACCTGTATGTTAATAAGAGAGTCTAATGGTAATCTACCAAGTTCAGTTTTTGCAGCAATATAACATGCTGTTTTGCGCACACCCAGAACACTTTTACAAAATTTATTGTGTATTTTTTTAAAAGCTGGCTTATCAGGAAATGAGAGTATCAACAATTCTTCCACTTATATTAGATTTGTGAAGTGCTTAATATAATGGGATATAATCCTCCATATACCATATCTCACTGTTATATCAGGAAATGTTGAGGCTGAGACAGTATGATGAAGCTTTACTGTAAAACACAAGCATTTATGGTGTAAAAATGCCATTAAAAACAACCAAAATGTGCAGTTATATGGATTTAAATCATCGGTAGAAAACAAGGACTCATCGGTAGAAAACACAGTAAAGAACATACCTAATCGGTAGAAAACCAGGACATATCAATTTTTTTAAACCTGTTAGTTATATGAAAAATTAAATGGCTCTTTTACAAATAAACGATCATTTATTGCATATACTCAAATAGGATGTATTCAAATGTTAAAAATAAACGTAATTTTTCATATTTCTAAAAAACAATCTGTAGAAAACAAGGATCATCGGTAGAAAACGTGCAGAAAAATCGGTAGAAAACATGTTGTCGCAGGACAAGTATAACGACCGTGATATT